>JBBPBS010001075.1:676201-695960 GCA_037974835.1 Cicer judaicum | reverse complement strand
TAGAGAATAGTCAAAATTATAAAATAAATAAATATTACACAAACACTTTATATTAATTACTAAAACATAATAAATATATATATATATATATATATAACATTACAATGTTATAACAAGTATATAAAAATAAATGAAATCAAATACAATATCAATTTTATCTCAAGATATTATTTATAAAAAAATAACTAAAATGAAAAATAGTTATAAATAATTGAAATATAACTACGTGCATTCTTAGCATCAGTCGAGCGCACAAAAAAATATTACATTAATTGGGTACACATATACATATACATATATATATATATATATATAAAATCGCATATAATATTTTTCTTTAAAATATTATACTAAAATACTAATATTTAAAAAAAAATATATATGAAATAATAAAATATAATATTTATTATTTATATCACTCATTTAATCTAATATTTATAAAATTAGCACATGATATAAAACACCCATATAACGAAAATTGTCCCAAAATTTATCAACATTAATTATAAAATAATTTTAACATCGAACTAATTATTTAAAATAAATTTAATTAATAAAATAGTTTATTATAAAATTTGGGGTATTACACCTTAAGGCTCAACAGCATACCGCCACGATCAGGCTTTTTCAATTGTACTTCTTTATAAACACTAGGCTTGTCAGACCTTACCTATGCGATGACAAAATAATCTTCACTTTACAAATTTTCAATATTTATTTTCTCCCTTGGTTGGCCTATGATACTACATTAAGAGATCACCTCAAACACAAATTTGAATCAACATTATTTCATCAACTATGGGGTTACTTCAGTATTCTCATCACAAATTCACAACATCGCTATCATTAATCATATCTCATCAGATAAACTCATCATAATTTTCTAGCATCACTATCATCAATCATAAATCATCACACATACTTATCACAAATATATAATGTAACACCCCGATTTTGAACAATGAGAGTGTATTTTTTTTTTAAAACAAAGAAATAAATAAGGAAATACCTTTGGATAAATATTTAAGTCATAACACAACGACAATTAAGTCAACATAATTTACAAGCAGCAGAATAGTTTTTGAAATAAGAATCCAAAGTATTTACACATCAAAAAGTGGTACATGGAACCCATCAATAATAAAATATCAAACTGACAATATTGGTATAGGTACAGTCATCCAAATTAAAAAAAAAATACATCCCAAAAGCAAAACATCTAGTCCCTATACGTCAACCTAATCTGATCATTCTACAAAAAACTATACATCCCGAGTGATCTTCACGTGCCCTGCAAGATCCTCCTAACACAGCTCCAGTCAGGTGTGTCCAACTACATTCCCATCCATAGGGTACTAACCGGTAGGATGGTCCTGATTCTCATCTGAGGGCAAAGCACAAATTTCCACAATAGTGTAAAGGGTCACCAACCGAAATTAACAATTAACACATAACATTTAAGTTTTTAAATGCATAAAATAACCTTTCAACTTAGCATGCACCTTAAAAGGGTTTCCATATGCCAAACATTCATAAACAAGGTTGGAAAATTAAGTTTATAACAAAATAGCACTGCTGTATTCGAATACAGCGTCTCTGTATTCGAATACAAGGCTATTTCAGCATTCAGCAGCTAAAACAATATGTCTGTCTTCGAATACAGCCTTATGTATTCGACTACACATCACGTCAGTAGCAAAACAGCATGTCTGTATTCGACTACAACAGTCTATATTCGACTATACAGTAAGTCAGTGGCAAAAACAGCATGTTTGTATTCGAATACAACTTGCTGTATTTGAATACACATCAGACAGCCGCAGAAAAACAGTCAAATTCAGCAAAATTCAGCTTTTTAAAGGGTTTCAAAACCAATCAACACTTACACACAAATCCAAATAATCACACTTAAAAATTATAGCACAATCACCATGATATCTTGAGTTTTGAAATGGTTTTGCAACCAATCACACTTACAAACAATTCCAAAACATCCACACTTGGCAATTATAACACAATCACCACGGCAACTTAAGTTTCGAAAAGGTTTCGCAATCAACCACACTTAAACGCAATTTCAAAACATCCACCCTTGGCAATTGTAACACAATCACCACGACAACTTAAGTTTCGAAAAGGTTTTTGCAATCAACCCCACTTACACGCAATTCCAAAACATCCACACTTGGCAATTATAACACAATCACCGTGATGACTTGATTTCAAACACTCAATCATAATCTTAAATCAAACAGGAATCGCGTGCCAAGCACCCTAATGCAATGTGTATATGCCAAAATGCATGGACTCAAAATTCCAAACCAAAACCCTCCTCGAAGGGCCATAAATCATAATTGTACCGCCTATCACAGGCCGAAGTACTAAATTACCGAGGTGCTACCTATCACGGGTCAGCGCGATTTACTAAACACGTGCAATCTATCACAGACCTTACACAACGCGACAATCCCTGCAAAGATAAGATGAACCAGCAAATCACATGGAATCATCTCGTGGCCCATCCGGTCACCACCTACTATGAAATGCATGAGCATACTCTAACTTTATCCACGAAAATTGTTAACTAAATGCATATGTTAAAAGATTCCCCATTTTTAAAACCCGTTTAACTCTAACAATTCAGACGACAATCATTAAGTAAATGCAAATATTAAAAGATTTCCCATTTTTAATACTCATTTAACTATAACAATTCGGACGACAATCATTAAGTAAATGCAGATATTAAAAGATTCCTCATTTTTAATACTCATTTAACTCTAACAATTCAGACAACAATGATTAAGTAAATACATATATTAAAAGATTCCCCATTTTTAATACCCATTTAACTATAACAATTCAGACGACAATCATTGATTAAATGCAGATATTAAAAGATTCCCTATTTTTAATACCCATTTAACTCTAACAATTCGGAAAACAATCATTAAGTAAATGCATATATTAAAAGATTCCCAATTTTTAATACCCATTTAACTCTAACAATTCGGACAATAATCATTTTATAAATGCAGATATTAAAAGATTCCCCATTTTTAATACCCATTTAACTCTAACAATTCGGACGATAATCAATAAGTAAATGCAGATATTAAAAGATTCCCTATTTTTAATATCCATTTAACTCTAACAATTCTCACGACAAACATTAAGTAAACGTAGATATTAAAAGATTCCCCAATTTTAATATCCATTTAACTCTAATGATTTTCAAATTCCACACAGAACATACTCAGACATATTCTCAAATTCAATGCACAATTCAAACCAAAACACATCAATTCATTTTTTCACAGAATCCACACAAACACATCTCAAAATTTATAAGTATTATTTATGAACACGTCAAACAGGACAACCACAAATCATCACAACCTACCACTCAAACATATAAAATTTCATTTCCTCAAAAACCACACATAAATGAGTTCTATTCATTTTCCACAAAACACTCATCAATATCACCAAAAATCCAACTCTAAAATTTCACCCATAAAAGCATTTAATTCATTTTCCCCAAATCAACACTTCAACCCTAAAAAATTTCTTATCCACATAACCACAGATAAGTCCCTAAATGCAAACTAAAAATTTGGAAGGAGCCTTTACCTTAACATTAGCTTTAATGAGCGATTACGGTACCGCGAGTAATTCCGATAAAATCTCCACTCCCGATGTCACTTCCAAAGTTAGTTCACTAGCACCGTAGCGTGGAGGTGAGCAACTTAGATCTAGAAGAAAAGTGGGGGTTTGTGTTTGACGGTTTGAAAATTCCTAACGCCGTTTTTCTTTGTTTTCGAATCAACAAGGAAGAATGAAGCTGAGAAATCCTTGTCTTCTCACCCACCAAGCCTTGGGATCCTTTTCTTGAAGCCAAAGAAAGCAAAGAAAGCAAAAGAGAAAAAATGGGGAAGGGATAAAGATGACCTCGCGAGTCATAGGGAGAGGAAAATGCTTTTATGTTTTCTTTCAGTTTTCCTTTCTTCCTTTTTCCTTTTTTTTTCCCTCCAACGATATATATATATATATATTAATTATACTTAACAAATATCTAGATATTTATTAAAATTACCATTTCACCCATCATTTCCCAAACCACTTTTTGTTAAAAATATCTACTCTCGTCGCAACTCAATTGACAGATACAATTTTCAATAACCCGAGATATTTTTAACAAAACTGCCCATAATTAAATTCTTCGTAAATGATTCACCGTACTTAATTTAATTTATTTATCGACGAATAATTTTAATCGGGGCATTAAAATATATTTTTGGGCATTTAAACTCACAAAATATCAATAACTTGGCTAAAAAGCCTCAGAGTTCAATACCAAAATACACTAAAATACATAAAGCATAATTTAAAATTATTGATCTTACATATAACATCATTATTATTAATTATACATCATTATAATCACATAAACTTATCAAAATACATCCACCTTTTATTATCACATCACATAAACACGTCTAATCAAACATATACATAGAATTCATTCGACGTCTGTGACACCCTAAACCCCAAAATAATATATATAATAATTTATCTAATATTCCTATATATATTTTATAGTATAATAAAAAATAAAAACTTTTATTTTTAATTTAGCATATCACGTTTCTAAAATATTAATTAGGACACTCTAAACTTAAATTTTTCATTAAAATAGCGCAATCTTGATAAGCTAGATTTAAGTATAATTACTTGATTTAATTCTAAAATCTAACTAGTACTTCTAAGGTTTTCATACAAAAATTTATTTCAAATTAAATAAGAAAATACAAAGTACAACCCTTATTCCCGATATCACCTATCAGAGTGGGATTCCTCCCAAACTTGAACTTCAAGACTCATTAACCTTTAACAACTGCAATTTCACAAACGCAGGGCCAATCTAGTCAAACATAAACAACGAAGGAGGTGAGTTTTGAAATCATAATAATAGTATAATATAAATAAGAAAAACACGCAATTAATCATAAATAAAATGTATCATTACACAAACAATTTTCAAGAAAAAACATAACATTATAAAGTCAAAACAACTCAAGAAAAATCGATAAATTTCACTATAACATCAAATCATCTAAAAAAATTATTACCTCTTTTGAAACACACCAATCACAACAAAACAATCACAAGAAAATGCAATTCTATGCATGAACTTAGACTCTACTTCACAATGTGGTGCCATTCTAACTCTGAAGTACTTGGTTAGGAGGCTTAATACTATGCCACCATCCTAGTGGACGGACAATTCAAATTGGCCTTGTCCTCATATATCTCCTCAACTCAACCCGACACACATATACGTGACAGTCGAGGTAAACGTGTGTTCCGTAGTAGCTCCCGACATTTGGAGTGCTACCTCCAAGTCAGCTAGGGATTCCCCATCCGAATATCTCCAAGGTCTAACAGTCTTGCCTTAAGGCTCAACAGCAGATCACCACGATCAGACTCATTCAGTTGTACTTCTGTGGAATCATTACGCTTGTCAGGCTCTACCTATATGATGACAAAATAATCTTCACTTCACGAATTCTCAATATTTATTTTCTCCCCTCGTTAGCATAGACTACACCATTAAGAGCATCCTCTTTATAAATCATCACTATTTCATCATATATGGGGTGCGTCAATATTTTCAGCATAATTATATAACGTCATTAATCATACATGATTATAATCATCGTATAAACTAATCACAATTTTATAACATCACTAATCATACATAATCGTAAGCATCATATAAACTCATCACAATTTTATGACATCACTATTATCGATAAAAAATCAGCATTATCATCCCGCATACATATATCATACCATGTATCGATATTTTATTATCACATCACATAAATGCATGTAATCAAACATATCCATCAAATTCATTTGAAATCAAATATCATAATAATATCAAATATCACACATTTAACGAAATTAAATCAATCAACACCTTATAAATATTTCTATTCCATATTTTAATCTCACAATTTCCATATTTTCACATTAATCAATTTATCACTCAAAGGGCTATTGTTGTACGAACTAAGCCCCGGATGAATTGTTGGAAAATACATTTTTCCCGTTCATCTCACATTATATAATACTCATGAATTCAAATGCTCTCTCACCCCTTACCTTATTTTGATGCTTTCACACAAGAGTACGATTCCAAAAGAAAACAATCTTTGTTCTTTGACTTTTTGTCCTTCAATGGATCTAACTCGATAATTTATAGATAAACGTCAAAAATAAATTATGAGAAAATAATCTAGAAACTAAATTTCGAAATTTGGTCAAGGAAAATTACCATAAATCAGAAAACCAATCAATGGATAGTATAACCACTTTTCACATGATCGTTTTGGCGTTGGTTTCACTCAAATCGGACTTACGACGAAGAAAAATGTTGAAAAATAATGAATTATATAAACGGAGAAATTGGGTATCTTAGGAAGAAATTCGGGTTGTTAAAAATCTAGAAAATTATGTTTAATTGAATAGTTAAACGAGTAAAGCAACATACTGAAATTTTGATGAAAACGAAGAAACTTTTATGGGACAATCATCGATGAACGGTATCAATTTTCTTTTTTTTCTCTCAATGTGTGGCTGCCCTATTTTGTGTACAGGTTACTCTTTCTTTCTCATGCCCTTCACTCTTGTTATTTTCAATTAATATTTTTTTTTATTTAGTTAGATTTTATTCTTAAATATGTGTCTAATCCATAAAACATATTCTACTTGTTTCTTTTATTCATTTTTATTTTTAAAATAAAACAAACAATTATCAAAACTATTTTTTTAACACTTTTTTTCAAACATAATCTAATTACCAACGTATTACTAATATTTCAAAAGCAATATTTTATAAAATGAAGTAATTAATTCATTATTTTCAAATCTGATATGAGCATTTCTTCTAGAATGATATGATGCGTATTTTCTTCATATTGCATTCGGTAATTATTTAGCTGAATCTTCCTTTATACGCTTGATTTGATTTCAGTAGGAACAATTAATGGGTCGTATTATTGAACCTTCAAAAAATTTGATACTGCTAAGTGATATTTTCTTTAATCAAAATAATTGATTTTCCATTATAGGCATTGACGTTTCTTTATCATAGTATAACTTGATTGATGGATCAAATGTTCTATTATTTGCTTTCTTGATAGTAGAGGAAGACTGCATGACTTCTGAGTGTATTGCGCATTAGCAGCAGTACTTTGGAATATGTTGCAATCTTCAGAATCATTGCAAATTCAAACTATGTTGCATATCAAAGGAAGCACTTTGGAATGAGTCACAATCTTCAAAGTCATTGCAACTTCAAAGGCAACATTTTGGAAGCATGTTGGAGTCTTTAGAGTTAGCGGAACATGAGCTTTATAGGCAAGCTTGAAGAATGGCTTTAAACTTCAAATGCATGTTGAAATTACTATTCATCAGAACATGCAGAAATATTACTCATCAGATCATGCATAAATATTGTTCATTAGAGAATGCATAAATATTGTTCATCAAAGCATGAAGAAATATGGCTCATCAGAGCATGGAGAAATATTGTTCGTCAAAGCATGCAAAAAGACTATTCATCAAAGACTGCACACAAATATTGTTCATCAGAGGCTGGAAAAATAGTGTTCAATCAGAGGTTGCATATATATTGTTCATCAGAGGCATGGAAACTACAGAAACAAGTTGGGCTTCCTAAAGTACGTTGAGCTTACTGAAGCATGTTGAATCTGTAACACCCCAAATTTTATAATAAACTATTTTATTAATTAAATAGAATTTTAAATAATTAATTTGATCACTAATATTATTTTAGAATATATGTTGATAAATTTCGTGGCTAATTTTCGTTATACAGATGCTTTCTATGATGTGCTAGTTTGATACATGTTATATTACATTAGTGATATAAATAATACACATTATATTTTATTAATTATTTGATATATTTTAAAAAAATAATAATAGTATTTTAGTATAATATATATTTTAAAGAAAAAGATTTTATGCGATTTTACGTGTATATAAGTGTAACCAATTAATATAATACTTTTATGTGCGCTTGACTGATGTTAGGAATACACATAGTTATATTTCAATTATTTATAACTATTTTCTATTTTTAGTTTTTTTTTTTATAAACAATTATGTCGATATAGAATTGATATTGTGTTTGATTTCGTTTAATTTTAAATACTTGTTATGGTATTGTGATTTTATATATATTTATTATGATTTAGTAATTAATATAAAATATTGAAGTTATATCTATTTATTTTATAATTTTAACTATTTTCTAATATGATGGTATTATTATAATATGAATATTCTGAGAAATAAATATAATTGTAGGGATTATTTTGAATGTGAAAGTTTCAGTCATTAGTAATATGTTTTTATATACTGATTATTTTAATTACTCTAATTTATAAAATATTAGTAATGTTTGGAAAACTAAATGGTGTTTGGAGGAATATTAAAAAAGAGATTAAATAATAATTAGTTTATTTTAACAAAATAAAAATAATAATAGTAAAATATAAATAAAGAGACCAATGGGTTTGACTCTATGAAGTCTAATTGTTAATAAAATAAAACAAACCAAAGAAGGGAAGGGAGTTGGAAGGGCAGCCGTAAAACCAAAGAGGAAACACAACAATAACCCTGTCGTTTGACACCGGCGATGTTCCAGAAAACTTTCTCCATTTTTGCCCAAATTTAAGTATGTTATTTCATTCATTTAACTCGTCAATTAAACATGATTTTCCAGATTTTTAACAACCCCAATTTCTCTCTAAAATACTCGGCTTCTTCATTTGTAGAATTCGTTATTTTGCACCGTTCTCCTTCACCGTAAGTCCGATTTGAGTGAAACCAACGCCAAAACGACCGTGTGAAAAGTGGCTATATTATTCACTGATAGGTTTTCTGATTTATGGTAATTTTCTTTCGCCGATTTTCAAATTTAGTTTTTAGATTATCCCCTCGTAATTTATTTTTGACGTTTACCCACAAACTATCGAGTTAGATCAGTTGAAGGACAAAGAGTCAAAGAGCAAAGACTGTTTGGTAATCGAATCATATTCATAGGTGAATGCGTCGAAATAAGGTAAGGGGTGAGAGAGCGTTTGAATTCATGAGTATAATATATTGTGAGATGAACGGGAAAACTGTATTTCCCAACGATTCATCCTGGGCTTGCTACGTACGGCAGTAGCCCTTTGAGAGATAAATTGATTAATTTGAAATATGAGAATTGTGAGATTAAAATGTGAAATAGAAATTTTTATAAGATTTTGATTGATTTAATTTTCGATACTTGTGTGGTAGTTGACATTTGTTATTATTGTGATGTTGGATGTTGAATGAAATTATGTGTACATGTTTGCTTAGATGAAATTATGTGATGTGATAATAAAATATGGATGCATGGTTTGATATATGTTTACGTGATGATAATGATGATTTTTGATTGATGATAGTGATGTTATAAAATTGTGATGAGTTTATGCGATGATCATTATTATTTATGATTAATGATATTATAAAATTATGATGAAAATATTGAAGTACCCCATACTTGATGAGATAGTGATGATTCTTAAATATGGTGCTCTTAATGGAGTAGTCTAAGCTAACTCAGGGAGAAAATAAATATTGTGAATTTGTGAAGTGAAGATTATTTTGTCATCATATAGGTACGGCCTGACAAGCCTAGTGATTCTGGGGAAGTACAACTGAATGAGCCTGATCGTGGCGGTCTGCTGTCGAGCCTTAAGGCAAGATTGTTAGACCTTGGAGGTATTCCGGTGGGGAATTCTTAGGTGACTTGGAGGTAGCACTCCAAATGTCGGGAACTACCATGCAACACATGTTTACCTCGACTGTCGCGTATATGTGTCTCGGGTTAAGTTGAGGGGATCTATGCGGACAGGACCAATTTGAATTGTCCGTCCATCGGGATGGTGGCATAGTATCATGGTTTCCTAACCAAGTACTTCAATGTTAGAATGGTACCACATTGTGAGGTAGAGTCTAAGCTCATGCATAGCATTGCATTTTCTTGTGATTGATGTGTTTCAAAGGTAATAATAATTAGATGATTTGATGCATATTATAATGAGATGATTATTTTACTTGAGTGATTGATGTTATAGTATGATACTATTTAATTAAATATTTTGATATATCGTAAAGTGATTATGATACGGTTCTATTATGATTGTTTGCGTGTTCTTCTTACTCATATTACACTATTAACATGATTTCAAAACTCACCTCCTTCGTTGTTTGTGTTTGACTGGATGGGCCCTGCGTTTGCAAAATCATAGTTATTACAGGTTAATGAGTCTTGAAGTTCAAGTTTGGGAGGAACCCCGCTCTGATAGGTGATACCGGGAATATGGGTTTTAATTTGTATTTTACTTATTTAATTTGAATCAAATTTTGTATGAAAACCTTAGAAGTACTACTAAGTTTTTAGAATTAAATCAAGTAATTATACTTAAATCAAGTTTATTGAGATTAAATTGTTTTATTTGAGTAATAAAATTTGAATTGTTGCATGTGTAGTTTGAGAAACGTGATATCCTAAATTAGTTACAAAAGTTTTTATTTTATTGAAAATATAATTTTATTTATCCGCTGCAAATTTTATAGGAATATGATATAAATTATTATATATATTATTTTGGGATTTAGGGTGTCACAGAATCTTCATGAACACATGAATTCTTCGGAGGCAGTCTTCAGAATCAAGCTTCAGAGGCAAACATCAGAGGCAAATGTGCATTCTTTTCCAGAGTGTGCAATTGTCTGATTTTGAGAATTTCATTGACTATTTTGATTTTGTTTTCCTTTTACCTTTTTACTTCCTCTGGTAACTTCTTTTAGGGATATCCGTTAATCGTATCGTCGGGTAGGTATCCTCTGGTGGTATCCTCTTATGGTATCCTCTAGTGGGTATCCTATTGTGGTACTCTTTGGTCGTATCCTCAAGTCATTTCCTTAGATTTTCTATTTCCAATTTTTCATACTTAATGAAGCCCTTAATCTAAATTTAGTATTCTCATAAAATATTTTTGTTAGCATCAAAACTCTAAGTGGAAAACCAACTGGGTTCAAACATAAAAGGTTGGTAAGGTTAAGGATTCCATTAAGGCGGGGGAGGTATAACATAATTGTGCCAATAGAAATCGGTAACACTAACATGCTCCATATTGGTGCTCTCAAACTTATGAGCATATGCCATCCAATCATGTTGGTTGGTCAAGCATGTCGCATAACACCTTCATTTGAAATATGTGCTCATTAGTTCACTCATCTTGCATCTCAAAGGATAGATTTACAAGAGGTTAGCTTACCATCATTTGGATCACTCTCAACCCATCGTGGCACACATAACATGTGAAAGATAGAAGCATGCCCTAAAGCCTTCTTGTTGTTATTTGCCAACTTTACATTGTTTTTTGAGATAATTTGTACCATATTAATGGGACACCTTTTCATTAACGGAAAAAATCCAAACGCCCTATTCACTATAAGCTCTGAGTAGTTGGAACAAGATTCCATATTGAAGTGGAAGAAGATAGACCAAGCTTTCAGCTCAAGGTTGAGGGAAGTCAAATCTATTAATACGAGGCAAGGGTCGTTGGGAAGGTAAGGTCTCCATTGGGTGTATTCTTGACCAAAAGTTGTTAAAATCTCATTGTAATTTATCTTGACTGCGAGTTTCTCTCTCAATATTGTAAACCAACATTTTGGTGTGGGTTCTATTCATAGGCTCTGCTAGCTCAAGTACTCCACACAGTGAAACTTCTTTTATCACAAAGAGGTCTGACCACTTTGATTTTAGCTTTCCAAGAAATAAGTTTTGTCAAGAAATAAAAAAAAAAAAACACTTGCTTTTGTTGAAACTCTCTCATAACAAACCTTTTTTTCCTGATATGCTTGCGTCCTCTACACGTATATCACTACATTCTCATAAGTCACCAATCGCATTTCCTCCAACTCATTTAATTTCAGTAGCCTTTTTTCTCCTGGTATCTTATATTCAAAACTTTGTGCTCTAATTCAATTGGTAAATGACAAGCCTTGCCATATACTAGCTGATAAGGGGATAATCCCAAACAGTTCTTAAAAGTGGTATGATATGCTCTTAAAGCAATGTCTAACTTTTTCGACCATTCCTTTTGTGAAGAACTAACAGTTTTTTCTAAAATTCTCTTTAATTGTCTGTTAAAGACTTCAACTTGGCCGAATGTTTGAGGCAAATAAGGTGTGGCCACTTAATGTTTAACATTGTACTTTGACAACACACTTTCTAAATATTTATTGCAAAAGTGTGTCCCCTATCACTGATCAAAACCCTCAGTACTCCGAATCAAGCAAAAACATTTTTCTTTAGAAAATTGATTATAGTTTGAGAATCATTAGTTACTGATGCAGATGCTTCAACCCATTTGGTCACATAATCCACACATACAAGAATATAACGATTAGAATAAGAATAAATGAATGGTCCCATGAAATTCACTCATAATTGTCACACGTTTTAACAAACTCCACACATTCCTTGAACAATGTAGGCCAAAAAAGTCCACATAAATAACTTTAGTTGTTGTGTATTTACTACTATGATGTCCTCCATATGGTAAACAATGAAAATTTCACATTATCTATAGTTCGTTTCTTCACCTTCCACACATCTTCTAACCAACTCATTAGGACTTACTTTGAACAGAAAGAGGTTATCCCATAGAAACTGGTTAGCCTCATTGAATAATTTTTTCTTATGTTGCCAACTGTATCCTTTAGGTACTATGTTTCTCGCTTTAAAATTGGCCATGTCAGCAAATCAAGGCCTTGCATTGATAGATAACAGGTTCACATCTGGAAATTCTTCCACCACGTCCTTTCTTTCCCTGTAATAGCAAAGTTTTCCATCCTTGACAAATGATTTGGAACCACATTCTCGACCCCTTTCTTATCCTTAATCTCAAGGTAGAACTCCTACAAAAGCAAAATCCATCTGAGAAGTTGAGTTTTTGGCTCTCCTTTAGTTAATAGATATTTAATTGTTGCTTGGTCAGTGGACATAGTTATTTTTTCTATAATCAAATAAGACCTGAAGTATGTGGTTGCATAATTA
The DNA here is from genome assembly GCA_037974835.1 of Cicer judaicum. NCBI lineage: Eukaryota > Viridiplantae > Streptophyta > Magnoliopsida > Fabales > Fabaceae > Cicer > Cicer judaicum. The sequence continues at coordinate 682,759 of JBBPBS010001075.1, read as the reverse complement.
ACCTGATTTTCATTCAAAACCTTGCTAGCATAATAAATTGAATTGAAAATTTTATCAAATCTCTGACCTAGCACAACACCAATAGCATAATCACTAGCATCACACATGAGTTCAAAAGGTAATGCTCAATTGGGAGCAATTACTATTGGATTAGAGACAAGCTCACTTTTCAAAATATTGAAAGTATTCAAATAATCATCATCAAAAGTAAACTTTAATTCTTTTACTAGGAGGTTGCAAAAAGGCTTCACAATCTTTGAGAAGTGTTTTATAAAGCGTCAATTAAAACCAACATGTCCTATAAACTTCTCACTCCTTTCACGTTAATAGGTGGAGGTAATTTTTCTATCACTTGAATCTTTGCTTAATCAACTTCAAGAATTATGCCTTCTTTAACAACAAATTGGCATTTTCCCAATTTAAAATCAAATTTGTTTCAATACATCTTTTCAAAATAACATTAAGGTAGGATAAGAAAACATCATAGTTTGAACCCAAAAAAGAAAAAACATCCATGAATACCTTAATACAGCTCTCCATCATGTCGGAGAATATATACGACATGCATCTTTGGAAAATAGTTGGGGATTTGCATAGGCCAAAGGGTCAACGACTATTTGATTGTATGTGGAGTACCTGTCAAGAAAACAGTTATATGCTTGACCTGCTATCTTCTCCAACATTTGGTCCATCAAAGGTAAACAAAAGTAATCTTTTCTTGTTTCTTGATTTAGCTTGTGATAATTTATACACATGCGCCATCCAATAACCGTGCGAGTGGGGATCAACTCATCCTTTTCATTTTGCACTACCTTCAAGCCTCTTTTCTTGTGAACCATGTGCACAAGACTTACCTAAGAACTTCCAAATATTGGATAAAGCATTTCAGCATCTAACATTTTCTTGAACTTCTTTTCTACAACTTTAGTCATGGTGGGGTTTAACCTCCTTTGAGGTTGAACAACTGGCTTGAACTATTCTTCATGCTTAGTTTTATGCATACACAAGTTGGACTTATACCCTTTAGATTAGCAATGGTCCACCCAATAGTCGACAATTTATCCTTCAACTCACTCACAACTTTACCTTCTCCAATTTAATTTAAGAATTTCTAACTATTGTCAAACTGAAAGAGTCGTCATCGAGAAATTAACATATTTTAAATGTGGCGGTAATTGTTTCAACTCTACTGCATTATTCTCTTAAACCACTTCCACACCAAACTCTTCCTTTATCTATTGAACTTGTGATTCCTCGTATGCGTTCAACTAGAACATACCCTCATCAACATCCTCTTCAAAAATATCTTCCACTTTAGCTATGGCATTAACTATCACCTTCTGAAGTGGAAGAGAAGATGAATCATATTAGAAAATTTCTTGAATTGAATCTTCAATAATGTTGATTCTAAAACACTTCCCTTCATCATTAGGATAATGCTTAGCTACAAACATATTATAGATCATTTTATTTTCTTGAAATCTTTAGATGAGTTTCCCTTGTTCAACATCAAACAAAGTATATCAGTGGCTAAGAACGGTCTTTTGAGTATCAGTTATGTTAGGGATAGCATAATCAATTGGAAACAAGAAATTATCCACTCTCACCAACACATCCTCCATAGTAACATAATAATTTAGAATTTTAAATTTAATTTATCGGTATTAATAATTTAGAATTATAATTAATAGTGAGATAAAATAAATTTAATTTAATAAATAATAATAAGTTTTAGTGACAGACAATACCAAAGAAAAAAATCAATATTTTATTTATATTTTTTTAGTTTTCAGTTAGAGTCGTCACAATAGATAAAAATCATAGTGACAATTATCAAAATATAACAAGACGTCTCTTCAAATTAACAATGGATTCAAATGTCACTCTAAATATTTTTGATATTTACCTACAACATATGACTTTTAGTGATAGACTTTATTTTTCACTATAAATCAATTTTCTTATAATAAATGTAAAATTTTAAGTTTATCGGAATAGTTAACGTGGATTATGCCACAAATTCATGTTTTTTAGTCCTACAAAATCGTACAATATACATATATAACTATAAACCATTCATACTTATAAAAAAAAAAACCATAAATTATTCATACTGATAAAAAGAAACTATAATTATTCGTTTATTTTTGTAAAAAAATTTATTTTTTTATTATCATCTCACACTCACATTTTTAAAATAAAAACTCATTTCCAAATTTGGTTTAAATTACCTTTCCTAAATGCGGAAGCAAAGATGCACTTAATTTACGTGATTGAAATCAAAGGCGAAAGCAAAATCAATTGTGAGGGCAAGCATGAAATTCACATGCATAATAGGACGAACTCATGTCTGTCATTCAGTGGTCCAAAATTAATGTACTCGAGGCTCGCAAACATAGAAGGGATAAATGGACGGTGTTTTTTGGAAAATTAATGAGATAATATATTTGCTTATCCGAGATTATTGTAGTTTCTGTTTTTTTTTTTTTTTGTTATGCGCAGATTATTTCTGGTGATTTGCAAATGACTCGATAGGAATAATGTGGAGTCAAATATGATTACAATATCAAATTTAATCAGATAAATAAATATATGTATAAATTTAGTTATTTCAGACTTACAAAAAGTAATTTCAGTTATTTTAGGCCAGAATTTTATCTTTAACAACCTTCTAATTTATTGACTCAAAATAAGTTATAATAACTACCTATAAGTAAGAAATAGACAAAGATTACAGTAACTACCAAATATTAACAACTAACAATTAAAAAGATAAAAGTAACAGTAATTACTAAATATTAAATATAAAAGGAATTAATCAATATTAATCAGCACTACTTATATACAGAAGACACATTTATTTTTTGCTTTAGTTAAGCGAATAATTTTCATCTTTATGTATGTCTTAGAAAATAAATAACAAAAAATAAACTATTTTATTTTATTACCTTATCTAAAGTACTATAGTTCTTCATCAAATCCGAATATCTGAAAATTATAAACTTTAAAATATGTTATTAAAAAAGTCGTTAAATTTTTATTAGGATACTTTAATTTTACAATCATTAAAATTACCGATCATTTAATGTTTTCATGAAATATGTATTAAAAAGATTGAATAAAGAAGAATTATAATATTAAAAAAAAAAATTATTACTTAAACATAAAATTTAATTAACTAATATTCATAATAACAGTGCATTTTATTATTTTTGGTAAAATATAATTTTGGATGGAGAATTTATATTTAAGTAATGTATATATATCTGTAATTTTCAAAACCATATAATATGAGGGAATTGCAAACAAAGCTGGCCACAAGCTAACAATCATCAAAAGTATCATAGTGACGGGGGATAGATCACTACATGTATGTAGTCTACATCACTTGTATGAATATACGGCGGGGAACCATTTGCCAATTGCATTCGCTTTAGGTTTTTCTGATTTTGTAATTCTTTATTCAATCATACATAAGATTAAATAATCTAGAATAAAGAGCGTAATTATTGCACATATATTGGCATATTCCCAATTGATAGAGAATATTATCATAATTTTGTTCTTTGGCGGAATTTTAAGGTTTATTGAAAGTAAGTATAATATATGATAAAATAGTATACGGTGGACATTTTGTATTATATAATATTTGATAAATAATAAATAAATTCTTTATGTAAATATTAATAGAAAAGAGAGAGGAGGAGAGAGATAAATAAGAGTTAGATAAATAAAAGAGAAAGATAGAAAAATAAAATAGAGTAAAAATGACAAAGGACATAGTAAATAAATAAAATTAAAAATAGTAGATTTAGAGAGAGAGAGAAGAGAGCCTAAACAAAGAAATATATGAGAGAGAAAGTAAGAGATGAAATAGAGTGACCAATAAAAATAATAGAAAATATTTTTTTAATAGGAAAAACAAAATATATTTTAATATTTTAAGTAGTCTATCAATATTTTAGATAATGTATCTAGAAGATAAAAAGTTGCACAAAAGATAAAAGTTTTAACTTTTGTCTAATTCATTATCCTTCAATTTATTTGGTCTCACGATAAATTTTAATTTCAAAAATGATACAACATGAGTTATTTTGTCCCTCATTTGTCGACATCGTTAATTTATTATTATTCTTTGAATTATGGAGTCACCATATATGTGGAAATTCGCATGGATTGATTTGAGATAGAAAATCTTGAAGTGGTTGAAGGCAAAGACGTGAATAGCTGTCTTTGATGATGAATAGCTGTCTTTGATAATTAAGATAAGAGAATATAATGGAATAAATTAATAAGTATTATTAGTATTTTAATACAAATGAGAATTGAACTCACATCTTTATATCATTCTATATTTAACTTTTTTATTTCAGTCACTAAATTAAATTAATATCATTTTTAATTGATTAAATTAATACGATAATAATGAATTTAATTATAATAAAACAAATAGAGTATGGATATAGGAATCAACCAGCGTCTACTAGAAGGAGCAGTTTCGACTTCCAAGTTCAAATATGTGGCTAGCAACAAATATGACAACTACTCAATCAAGTAGTAACCTCTTAGCAACAAATTTGACAACTACTCACACGAGTAGTACCACCACATTAGCCAACACACTTAAACGCACATCATGTACTATTGCTTTTTGTTTAGTGCCTTCTTTCTTTCACATTATTATTGGTCCATTTGAGCTGTGCATTTTTCCCTTTAAATCACATCCCTCTCACACCCTTCATGCATAGGGCCCTTAATTTCCAAAGTCCATTCTCTCCCTAGTTGAAATTTTGAATATGCAACATATATATTATTAGTCTAAAATATAATTTTTATCTTTTATAATTTGTAATTGATTTTTTATCACTTTACTAAATCGTTTTAATTTTTCATCTTTTCGAGAGAAAAAAAAGTTGAATACATATCAATTACGGTGTTAACTTTAATCCATGTAATTTAAGAAAAAAAAATAATGAAATGATACGAAGGATAGAAAAAATTAATCACATAATTCAAAGACATACGCAAAGCTTTCTTTTGGCCAATTTCGTTTCAAATTTGAGACTCACTTGCGTGTACAACAAAGATGATTATACAAAATTTCCAAATCGCACTACCAAACTACCAAATTAACATATATACATTCATTCTCAAATCTCAATAATCTCTCTCAATTCTTAATGGAGAGATTATTATTAAATCGAACAGAAACATACACGACATAACCTAACTACTCCTAATTAAATAAATAAAAAACCTAATAATTACTATTTATTTATTTAATTATTTTGTTATTATCATTCAGACTTGAAAACAGACATACAGCTGGAACTGTACCATGATTCCTTTGTGATGCAACCACCATCCCAAAATTTAACCACGTTTCCGTTAAGCTCCGTCAAATCCTGACACGTGTACCACCCATTCTCATTCTTTCCGTTTCTCAACGTCAACACCTTCTCCCAACTTCTCCACCACTCCGTCTCGCGCGTTTCTCTTTCTTCCGGTACCCATCCCTCAGCAACCGGCAATAGCCGGTAACAAAAATCATCACCAGTACTCTCTCTTCCGCATTGCATGTCCTCTTCATAATAAACCGAAAACTTCCCCTTCCTCACGCCGTCAACTTCCTCACAACCCACCGTTAATGTTTTCCGCGGTGCAATTGTTTTCTCCGTTACATCTTCAAACGGCAACAACGGTTTCTTAACCGGGTCGGGTATGATTGAATTAGGGTCAAGTGATTTAGGGCAACCCGATGAACGAATCTTCCAGAAGCTGAGAGCGGCGGTGAGGAGGGCGAGCCAAGTCCATAAATTGTTGAGAATTGTTACTAAACCGAAGTTTAAGTAGTTGAAGGCTAAAGCTTCAACGTTGGAATCTATCATAATGTTCATTTTGTTTTTTGTCTCTTTCAAAAAGAGTTGATGGGTTTGGGGGTGTGAGAGAGAATGAATTGAATAAGAAAGAAGGAATGAGAGAGGGTGAAGATATAAGGAGTGGAGGAAAGAAAGAAAAGAGGGTGGGATCAATAATAAGATGCCTAGAATCGATAACTAAGATGCCATTGTTCGAAAGGTATATTACATTGTACACACATATATATCCCTCTCTCCTCGCCCACCACAATAAATAATTAGAGATAACGCAATATAAAAAAAAATTAAAAAAAGAGTGTTACGAAATTATGACTACTTTAAATTTTTTTTAATATGTCTATGTAAACATAAATATAGTATTTATTAAAATTAATTAAATTCAGAGTTTTAATTTATTTATGTATTTAAATTTAATTTTAATCATTAAATAAAATTTTATAATTAAAATAAAAATTATAGCAAAATTTTTATTTTAAAATAGATTTAAAAAATAAAATTTAATAATTTAACAGTGTTAAATCTAAAATATAGTCAAATTTATTGATAGATTATGTATAATTATTAGTGATTTACTTTTAAAATAACAAAATATATTAATTTTTAAATGTATCACATAAGTTTCCATAAATAAATATACCCTTGTGTGAATTTCTTTGCAGATCAAAAATAATAATAATAT
>JBBPBS010001075.1:656771-675929 GCA_037974835.1 Cicer judaicum | reverse complement strand
TATATATTATGTATAAAAAGATAGCAAATTTTAGTAAAATAATTTTTCTTTCAAATTTACCATTTATTTAAACTATTTAACTTAAATTTTATCATTTTTTCTAATCGAATAATTACTTTTTTTTTTAAATAGTCATACGAAATTTAATAACTTCTATTATTTTTTCAAGAAAAATAGACAGACGAACATCATTGCTTACTAGTTACGGATAAAATTAAAATAAAAAATACTACTTTATCGTAAGTATAAGGTTCACAGGTAAATTTTTTTCTATTTCATAATAACTTTTTAAAATTTTATAAATGTATTAGTTATTTCTTTACTATGATATCTAATAAATAAATATTATAATATGGAGATAAATTAATTCTCTCTTAGAAGATAACTTTAGTAAAATAATATATACTACTAAAAAATTTGCCTTTAATATGATCGATTTAGAGACTAAATCATTTCGATCATTTTAGAGACTCAATTAGATACCAAAATACAAAATGTAGCTACTTAAAGTTTTAGTGACCGAAAAATCAATCTCTATTATTTATATTATTTTTAAAATTAAAATTGAATGACAAAAATTTTATCTTTTATGATTGAAATTTTGTATAATTCTCTCTCCAATTTTCACTAAAATAAATTTCCCATTCCAATTAAAAGACAAGCAAAAATTCGTTTCAAGGGAAATAAAATCCCCTCTCCATTTTTCACTCAAATTAAGTTCCCTCTCTAAATTTTATTCCCGCTCTAAACTTTAATATGTGAAACAAACCCTAAACTCTCAAAAATTCATTTCATATGTTTTATCACCGCTTCTCCGTTTCATCACTGCTCCACCACCACTTCTTTGTTTCATCACTGTTTCATCACTGCTTATCTGTTTCATCATTGTTCCACCATCGCTTCTTTGTTTCATCATCGCTCCACCACCGCTTCTCCGTTCCACCACCGCTTCTTTGATGATTCCCTCACAAAATCCATCTTTTCACGCTTTGTTTCGCCGAAACATAAATACATAGTCACCACCCATAATCAGCCGACTAATTTGATGCTCCAAGTATGGAGCCCCTTTTTCGTCTCCCTGCCACTCGCATAAACGTCCCATTTTTTGTGTTCTGCTGACTCCGAGGGAAAGTATGATGTTGTAATTATTGATTCGTCATATCCTATGAGTGGGTCATTTGAATTTAAAATGGTTTGTTCAATATATTCAATAAATAATGCATATTATTGGAATTATAACTGAACAGATCATATGTTATTTTGAAAATGAAAAAAAAAAAAAAAAAAAGTGTTTTGAGGAGGAACTATAATTTCTCATCCATTTAGAAATTGTTTAACTTGACCTGAAATCTTTTTTCTCAATCCAATACACTGTTACATATCATGGTTGTTCTGTACTTGGTGTTTGCCCTCATTTATGAGAAAACTTCAACGAAATTTTAGATTGTTTCATTGGTATGATTGACTTATATATATGGATTAAATACAATTTTGATTTGAGTTTTATTGAAAATCTTCTTTCCTTTTCCTTTTGTATTGTTTGATTTGTTGGTATAATGGTTGAGTATGTATGTATGCATCTATATTACAAGATCACTTTTTTTTTATTTAAGAACTAATAAAAGGTAGCAACATAACTTAATGTAAACTTAATTTTGTATGTGAGCATAAAGGATAATTTTGGAAATCACTTGTTGTAGAAATGCTAAATTATATTGATAGCCCTTTTATTATGACTAATGTATGTATATCTCACCTTGAAATTTAATAGCATGTTAAGATTTTAATTGAGTTGTTTTTAACTTAGAGTAAGTTAATTCAATGACATATAGTGGGTAACATTTATTTTATGGCTAAATAAAGTGCTAACTAGAATTATTTCCTTTCCATGACTTTCCAATATTAATGATTTCAAAGCATACATGCTGCACTGAAGACATTCATTCCAACTTTTTCATAATTATTTATAAAATTAAGAAAATTAAGGGCGATTTTAACTTATAGGTAGAGATGAGAATAGGTTAGGCCGTCCGTCAAATGTTTATGGCTTGGCCTACTTAAGGCCTGACTTGGCCTGACCTATTTAATAAAAAGGCTAGGCTCATGTTGTTTTTAAAGCTCATTTATTTAAATAGGTCAGACTCAAGTTTATAAAAAAGCCTATTAGGCGTGTCAGATCGACCTATATATATTTTCTTATTTATTAATATTATTTTTTATTATTATATTAATAATATTATTTCCTATTTTAAATTCTATTAATTAGGCAATCACTCAATAATCATTTCATATTCATATTCAATAGTCGTTCCATATTCGGTAGCGATTCTATATTTGGAAGTCGTTTTATATTCGGTAATCATTCAATTAGTCGATCATTCAGTAGTCATTTCATATTTGTTTAAAGAGGTAATAATGGGTGCTTTTGTTTTTTTAAAAATCTATTATTTGAAACTAAAATTATTTTTTAGAGTTTAAATGATGTTTGTTTAAAAAAAAATTAAAATTATTTTGTTAGAAAAATTATTTTTTGTTTAGTATATATAGATATTTACATTGATATTGATATGTTGAGAGCATTAGTAGAATATTTAAATATTTTAATTGGAATAAGCCTTTTAAAAAGACTTATAGGTCAGACCAGGCTTTTAAAAAGGCCAGGTCATGCTGGAAAAAAAAAAGCCTATGATAGGCCATAGGCCAAGCTTAGGCCTAAAAAATAAATTGTAGGTCAGGCTCAGGCCTTTCAAAGCCTGACCTGACCTGACCTATTCTCGCCCCTACTTATAGGTCACATTATTGGAAACAAATTACCATTTCATGTCATAAACATCTACAAATTGAAAAGTTAAACATCAAACAACTACTCCTTTTCCTTTTTAATTGTTGTTTTAAGGTTATTTACACATAGACATAAATTTCGTTACTTTTGATGAAATTAATCTTTTTCCTATAATGTCTTTAACTATTTATTAACTCATTTCAACTATTCTCTCTCAAATAAATAGTTCAGGTTATAATTGAAAAACCAATAGTTAATATTGCATTGAACTTTGAAAACAACAAATAAATAGGAACAAAATTCTTTGATACAAAAATGACACTTACATATGAACAGAGGAAGTACTATACATTAGTTTTTCAAGATGAAAAGCATAGCATGAAGCTCAAATGTTGGATTTTGTTTAGAGACTATTATGAATTTCTTGTTATGCGTGTGGATTTTGTTTGGTAATTGTTTGTTATCAATTGCATTAGTGCTTTAAACATTTCAACGCTTCTGTCTTTTTCTCATATAGTGGCTCAACAAGAGAAAGTTGGGGCAAATGCCCTTCTTTAGGACTCACAGGCGAAGAATCTTTCTCATTATATGAAAATTATTGTGAGGTGACATAAGATAGAACACTACTATGTGTTTGACACCAAAATATTGTACATGTATTTGCTACACCTCTGGGAAGTTTAAGAGTAATATCAGAAGAATTGAAAAAAGATGAAGATAATCCAAAGAAGAAGGAAGCCGAACAAGTTGGGAAGAAACTTAAAATGACAGGTTTGAGAAGTTGGAGTCCTTCAGTTGATGGCTGCAACATTGCATTTTGAAGTGATATGCCCATCGAATGTTGGATCTGTATTGGTGACAATTGCAGCAAGACTGTAATAGTGAAGTTCTTGATGAAGATTATATGTAGCAAATTCCAAAGCGTGTTGTTACACTAGCCTTTAGGTTCGATTTGCCCCCATATATCAGATGCAAATTAGATAACCAGCGAATCTCCTTCAGGGTACTTTGGAAAACTTTGATATGATTTGCACTATCACACCGAGAGTATATTTCAATAGTATGTTACAAAAGAATAATTTCTATTCTTTACTCGTGCATTAGAAAAGAATAAGATGACTTAGAAGAAAAGTGGATCAATCTCTAAAATTTCGTGTCCACGCACTGGTAGGGAATTTATTCAAAAAGAAGGCTCAAGCGCAGATTGAACTCAAGACCTTATGTTCGCATAGAATGAACACAACCACTAAACCAACAAAAATATCATGTCATTTACAACCAAATATAGATACATACATTACCCAATATTTTAGAAATATCTCACAATCCCCACCATTTTCAAAATATACTCAGTCCCATAATTTTGGAAATATCATGGTTTCAAATAATTGTATCTTACGATTTGAACCACTGCTTAGTAAGCTATGGGTTCCACTTCTTGCGAATAGAATAGTAGACAAGCTTTGAACCAGTTATGTTGGAAAACCCTATAACGTTGTGCTCAATAATCCATGCCAATTACATGATGAATAACCAAAGGCGGAAGCGTACTTGTGGGAATTGCCATTGATGAAATCCTGGGATGATGATGATAGAGCCAATGGGTTGGGTGATCTTCTTCAGCAAAACACCCTTAGGACCTTGCTCTTTTGATGGGGATAGAGAGAACCAGAGAGTTTTCTCCTTTTGGTTTGTGAAACTGAATAGTCTTGTTGTGTTTGCCTTGGGGACCACTACCCCTATATATAACTATTATTAGTTATATCCCAAATTGCAGTATTTCCAATTCAGCCCCTCATTAAATTAGAAACTGTCTGGTATCTACACTATTAATTTCCATAAATATTATGCTCTTTAGCCAAAACTATTATATATTAATTGACCCCTAGTTTATTGGCTAATTATATAATGACCCTAACACACTTTATTAATTAATTATATATGTGACCCATAAATCTTACAATCTCTCACTGGTCACACATGTATCCTTAGGAGTGTGTTAGACTTTATGACGTCAAAAATGTCATTATAATTACCTTGAGCCTAATCCAAATTGTCCCGTCCATTAATTGTATCAGCACATGGAACCAAAGAGACTTTCGTCATAATAAGCATAACTAAACCCATCAATGATCACCCACACTCACACAACTAAATGACATAGACCCATTATGAAAAGTGTAGCATGAAAATTACATGAATGCTTTGACAGAAATTTCTTAGTTTCGTGCAACATGCATATATCGTTAATGGCAAGCAGTATGTCATCAACATACAAAACCAGGAAAATATGTCTGCTCCCACTAAACTTATGATACACACAATCATCAACTGTATTCATCTCAAAACCAAATGAGAGAATTACTTGATGAAATTTATGGTACCATTGACGAAAAGCTTGTTTTAGCCTATAAATGGATTTTCTTAGTTTGCACACCATATTCTTTGGGTCTCCCAACACAAAGTTTTCTGGCTGCACCATATAGATCGTCTCATCAATGTCGCCATTGAGAAACGCTGTCTTTACATCCATTTGATGAAGCTCCAAATCAAAGTGAGCAACAAGAGCCATGATTATTCTTAAAGAGTCTTTCGATGAAACCGGAGAGAAAGTCTCTTTATAATCAATCCCTTCCTTTTGAGTATAGCCTTTAGCTACAAGACGTGCCTTATATCTCTCCACATTACCATTGGAATCCCGCTTGGTTTTAAAAATCCATTTGCAACCAATGGGTTTCACTCTTTCAGGTAATGGGATAAGTTCTCAAACTGAATTGTCTTGCATAGACTTATACTCCTCATTCATTGCTTCGATCCACTTATCTGAATGGGAATCTTACATGGCTTGATGAAAGTTGACCGGGTCGTCTTCCGTCATGCCAACATTTTTCTCTACTTCATTGATAAATACTACATAATCATCCGAAATAGCATTTTTTTCTTTCTCTAGTGGATCTCCGCAATGGAGCTGGCTCTTGAGGCACTTGTTCTTGAGGATCTTGAATTTGATCTGGATTTTGTTCTTCCTGAACAACCAGATCATCTTGAGTTTATTCAACAATGGAAAAGTCAACTGGTGGAAGAATCAGTTCTGGAATTGTTACTGATTCTTCCTCAAAGACAAAATCTTTAACCTTAATCTTCCCCCCAAACTCAATATCCTCAAAGAATGTTGTCGTTCCCGTCTCAAAAATTGTTCTCAATTTTGGATCATAAAATTTATAGCCCCTTGATTTTTCTGAGTACCCTATAAAATAGCTGCTAATTGTTTGGGGTTCAAATTTCTTTTCATTCGGCCTATAAGGCCTTGCCTCAGTTGGACATCCCTAAACATGAAGGTGCTTCAGACTACGCTTACGCCCAATCCAAAGCTCATAAGGTGTTTTAGCCGCTGCCTAAGTTGGTACTCTATTAAGAATGTATGTTGTTGTTTTTAATGCCTCTCCCCAGAGTGACTCTGGCAAGGTGGAATGCAAAATCATACTCCTTACCATATCCTTAAGAGTCCTATTTCGTCTTTCAGCTACACCATTCATGCTGGGTGACCCCGGCATAGTGTATTGTGGGACGATTCCACATTCCTCTAGGTATTTGGCAAATGGTCCCGGACGTTGTTCACCTGAACCGTCATATCTGCCGTAGTATTCACCACCACGATCAGATTTCACCTTTTTAATTCTCTTATTAAGTTAATTCTCAACTTCTGCCTTAAAGGATTTGAACACGCCTATTGATTGAGACTTTTCGTGAATTAGGTAAAGGTAGGCATATCTAGAATAATCGTCTATGAATGATATAAAATATTGTTGACCATTCCAAGAAGGAGTTGGAAATGGCCCACAGATGTCCATATGTATCAATTCTAAGACGTCTGTAGCTCTATATGCGTCTAATTTCTTATCTTTAGTCTGTTTTCCTTTAATGCATGCTACACAAACGTTAAAGTTTGTGAAGTCAATGGAATCTAAAATTCCATCTGACACAAGTCGTTCAACTCAATTTCTAGAGATGTGACCTAGACGCTTGTGCCAAAGCACTTCTGAATTGAAATTGTCAATTTTTCGCTTAGTACCACGTGATTCCACACTCAAGGTTTCATTATAGTTAGCCACAGTTTCCAACAAATAAAGATTATCATAACCAGAAAGTAAACCGATTCCAACAACATTCGAATTTAAAGACAAAGTAAATTCCTTATTCTCGAATGAAAAATAATATCCTGATTTGTCCAAATAAGAAATAGAGACCAAATTCCGTCTAAATGACGGTACAACAAAAGTGTCTTCTAAATCCAAATAATGACCGGAACTTAATAATAATCTAAATTTTCCTACGGCTTCAACTTCTACCTTCTTCCCATCTCCTTCATAGATGCATCTTTCAGCATCACTAGGCTTTCGAAAGTTCAGGCAACCCTGCATTGAAACACTGATGTTAGTAGTTGCACCAGAGTCTAACCATCAAGTGTTTCCAGGTACTGAAGCTAAATTAACCTCAGAACAGACCAAAGACAGAATCATACATTTCTTAACACGTCAAGCGTGATATTTGGCACAATCCTTCTTCACGTGTCCAGGACTCTTGCAGAAGAAGCAGTTGTTATCCTTAGTCTGCTTCTTTTGTTCTGGACCCTTAGCAGCAGCTTTGTTCTTGAGCTCCTCAATTCTTTTCCTTTTGCCCTTGTCTTTAGAGATGCTAGTAAAGTGAGGGCTTTCAGTCCTATCTTGCTTCAGCCTGTCCTCTTCTTGCACACATAATGAAATGAGCTCATTAAGAGTCCATTTCTCCTTTTGACAGTTATAAGTCACCTTAAACTGACTGAATTGCGAAGGAAGAGACATCAATACTAAACGAATGAGTAAGTCATCTGACAACTCAAGCTTTAGTCCTTTAAGCTTAGAAGCAATGTTGAACATCATCATAATGTGCTCTCTTATATTTCCCTTGCCTTGATACTTCATGGAAATTAAATTCTGAAGCAAAGAACTTGTTTCAGCCTTATCACTTTTTTCAAAGCGTTTTTCCATCTCAACAAGGAAATTTTTAGCTGTATCTATCTCATCCGAGACAGCACCTCTAAAGACCTCAAGAATGCCACGCTTTATGATCATAAGACTTATGTGATTTGAGCGATCCCATTTCTCATACTTTAATTTTTCCTCAGAAGAACTAGAGTCCTTAGGAGTAGGGAGTCGTTCAATTCTTAATGCAAGGTCTAGATCCATGCAGCCAAGAATGATCAGAATGTTCTCTTTCCATTCCTTAAAATTTGTCCCATCAAGGACAGGAATAGAACTCAAATTTGCAGATATGGAAGCAATAGATGTTGTGAATTAAATAAAGAACGAAACTTAGAAACTCACATTATAGGAAAATAAATCAATAAATAAATACATAAGTTCAAATCATGGAATTTAACCCATCTCAAGATACCCAGTGCACCATTTGTGTCAAGTCTTTGGACAGTAACACCAATTGCTAGTGGTACTCTTGTTGCAACGATCAACTATTGACAATAAGACATGTCAAACAATAAACCTTCCTTTGGGCTGATTCACTGCTCACATGTATACCAAATAATTGTCACACATTTATCATTGCAGGTGTACATGTAATTCTGTCAAATATTAACCTTCCTTTGGGCCGGTCAATACCCGCATGAATAAACATATACACAGCCATTTGACACTCTTCACGAGCAATTTAGACAAGAGAGGTCACTTTGGCGACGTCAAGTTTCAATTAACTCATTCAAAATGTCAAACTTGACTTGAACATATATTTATTATATCCAAATAAAACAATATTTTAAAAAAATATTGTTCACTAATATAAACTGTGTTTCATTAGTATTTGATAATTATTGTTTTTATCAAAAAATGGTAATTATCAAAAAAAATATTGTGATTTGTAACATAGGGGTCCTTTTTTTTTATAGAAAAAAATAAAACATTGATTGAATAGGAGAGAGAGCTAATATCATAAGAGTGAGGAGTGAGGACAGTATCCACAACAAATGGCAAGTGGAGAAAGGAATCAAAAAATATTTGTAATTAATAGAATCAAGAATGCAAACCAGCAAGGCTGTTCGATCTCTCAACAAGCCAAAAAAGGAGAAAGTTCTTGAAACAGCCATAAGCTGAACACCAATGAGAGACCAAAGAATAGAAATCTATTCTAAAGCAAGTTCATGGCAAAGGATTCCAAATAATATATATATCCAAATTCCCAAATTACAAACCCTAATTTTTCAATCATATCAAAATTCCCAAATTATAAACCCTAATTTTTTTCAATCATGTCAAAATTCCCAAATTAAATCCTAAAACAAAGACAATAACCGAATTTCATCATGAATTAAACATGGTAGGATCTGATACCAATTTTTGGAAAACCCTATAACATTGTGCTCAACAATCCATGCAATTACATGATGAATAACCAAAGGCGGAAGCGTACCTGTGGAAATTGCCATTGATGAAATCCTGGGATGATGATGATAGAGCCAATGGGTTGGGTGATCTTCTTCAGCAAAACACCCTTAGGACCTTGCTCTCTTGATGGGGATAGAGAGAACCAGAGAGTTTTCTCCTTTTGGTTTGTGAAACTGAATAGTCTTGTTGTGTTTGCCTTGGGGACCACTACCCCTATATATAACTATTATTAGTTATATCCCAAATTGCAGTATTTCCAATTCAGCCCCTCATTAAATTAGAAACTGCCTGGTATCTACACCATTAATTTTCATAACTATTATGCTCTTTAGGGATAAACTATTATATATTATTTGACCCCTAGTTTATTGGCTAATTATATAATGACCCTAACACACTTTATTAATTAATTACTTATGTGACCCATAAATCTTACAAGTTATTAATTAGAACAAGTGTGCACAACTCACATATGAAATCTTAGTATTATCGAAAGAATTATAAAGATGACACATTTGTTAAGGCCTTGTTTCATGTACCCTTTTCATGAGAATTTAAGAGTCAAACTCTTTAACTCTCTGAAGCGGCCTCACGTCATCCTCACATAGGTAGACTATATCAAAAATACACCCATAATATGTATTTCAGCAAATTTATGCTATATGTCTATTAAGAGTAAAACTCAACTTTCCAACTTTATACATATGGTCCAAGTACTTTCAACCTTTGGGATGTATCTATATTTAAGTACTTGCAATCACTCTAATAGTATACTTTTATCATTGAACTCAAGACTTGATGTTACTCAAGTGTGAGTCGATTTTCCACCATTGATGATTAATTAGATATGGGCTTGAGTCTCATCCCCAATGATGTCTACAGTACCATGTCCCTTGTCAAACCTTTCGTCAAAGGATTTACAAGATTCTTTCCAATTCTTACAAATACTATGGATATTACTCCATTGAAAATTAAATCCTTTACATAGTTATGTCTTAGACCAATATGTCTACATTTTCCATTATATACTTGGCTATATGCTTTGGATAGTGTGGATTGACTATCACAATGTATGGATATCGGTGCCATTGGCTTTGGCCAAATTGGTATCTCATACAATAAATTTCTTATCCACTCTACTTCTTTACTACCTGCAGCTAGGGCAGTGAACTCTGCAGCCATAGTGGAGTCAGCAATGCAAGTTTGTTTCTTTGATCCCCAAGAAACTAAATCTCCACCAAGGTTGAAGATCCATCAACTTGTGGAAGCCTGATCCTTAACATAAGTTACCCAACTGTGATCTGTATATCCTTCCAAAACTGAAAGATAACCACTATAGACGAAACTATAGTTAATTGTTCCTTTCAAATATTTTAATACTCTATTAATAGTCTGCCAATGTTCTTTACTCGGATTACTAGTATATCGACTTAATCTACCTACAACATACGTTATATCAGGTCTGGTACAGGTCATGGCATACATCAAGCATCGGATTACCTTTGAATAATCTAGTTGTGGCACAGGGCATCCTTTATGTGGTTGTAAACAAATATTTTGATCAAATGGGGTAGAAACGGGTTTGCAATTAAATTGATAAAATTTCTTTATCACTTTCTCAATATAGTGAGATTAGGATAAATCAATATTTACTCCATCTCTAATGATTTTAATTCCTAAAATCACATATGCTTCACATAAATTTTTCATATCAAAATTTTTTGAGAGGAAAGTTTTAGTGTTTTCTACCTCATCTAAATCAGTGCCAAAGATTAACATATCATCCATATATAAACAAATCATAACACCATTTCCATTATGAAATTTATTATAAATACACTTGTCGGATTCATTTATTTTGCAGCCATTAGAAAGAAAAACTTTATCAAACTTTTGGTGCCATTGTTTGGGTGCTTGTTTTAATACGTATAAAGATTTAGTCAATTTATTAACTTTATGTTCTTGCCCTTTGATAACAAATCCTTCAAGTTGTTTCATATACATCTCTTCATCTAACTCCCGGTTTAGGAAACAGTTTTAATACCCATTTGATGGATTACAAACTTTAGATAGAAGCTAGTGCCAAAAGCACTCTTATGGATGCAATTCTTACAACAGGTGCATAAGTATCAAAGTAGTCGATACCTTTTTTTTTTTTTTTGTAAACCTTTTGACAACAAGTCTAGCTTTGAATTTATCAATGGTACCATCAACTTTCATTTTCTTCTTAAAGATCCATTTACAACCTATTGGTTTGGATCCAGGTGGGAGGTCTACTAATTTCCAAGTTTTATTCCCCATAATTGAGTCCATTTCCTCTTGGATAGCTTCTTTCCAAAAGGAAGAGTCTTGAGATTTTATTGTCTCCACATATGAGTTTGGGCCACTCCCTAAATTATAGTAAATTGGTCCATAACTGTTAATAGAATCAGTGGTACCTTCTACAAGGAATATAAAGAAGTCTAGCCCATAATCTTTCTCTTTTTTGACTCTTTTACTTCTTCTGGGTTCCAAACATGTCAAAGTATCATTATTACATAAATTATTTTCTAGACTTTATACACTAGAACATACAGTTTCCTTGGGATGTGGAATTGAGTTAAATCTATTTTCTTGAAAAATTGCATCTCTTGACTCAATCACTTTGTTAATAGGATATGAGTCATTAGATTCAACAACCATGAATCTATAGGCCTTGTTATTTTTAACATAGCCCATAAATACACTTTCAATTCCTCTTTCTCCCAATTTCTTTCTTTTGGGTTCAGGAACCTTAACAATTGCTCTACAGCCCCATACTTGTATATAGGTAAGATTAGGTATTCTTTTCTTCCAGAGTTCATATGGGGTTATCTTGTTCATTTTATTGGGAACTCTATTTAGCAAATAACATGCAGTTAGCTTGGCTTAACCCCAATAACCTTTAGATAAACCAGAATAGGATAACATGGCATTCACCATTTCTTCTAATACCTTATTTTTCCTTTCTACAATTCCATTTTATTGTGGGGAATATGGTGTAGTTGTTTGATGCACAATACTAGTGGAGTCAAAATACTCAGTATGATAGAACTCTCATCCCCTATCACTTTTAAAACACTTAATAAAAGTTTCATGTTGAAGTTCTACTTGTGCTTTAAATATTTTAAATTTGTCTAAAACTTCATTCTTAGAATGCATTAAATAAACATAACAAAATCTAGAGTAATCATCAATGAAAGTGACAAAATACTTTTTACCACCAATTGTAGGCCAACCATGTAAATTGCATACAATAGAGTGAATTAAATCTAATACCTTAAACTTCTTTCAACACTTTTAAAATGTTGCCTTGTGATTTTAGTTATCATGCAAGTAGTACATGAATTTGAATTTTTATCAAAAGTCGAAATTAAATTTAATTTTATCATATCATTCAATTTTATAAAGTTGATATGTCCTAATCGAATATGCCATAAATCACAAAACTCAACAATTTATAGTTACTAATAACATTACATTTGAACATATTCTCAAAAAGGTAACCCTTCCCTACAAACATACCACCTTTAGAGAGAATAAATTTATCTCCCTCAAATACATATTTGAAACCAAACTTATTAAGTAAAGGTATGGAAATCAAGTTCTTCCTAACATCAGGAACATAAAATACATCTTTAAGAATAAGCGTTTTTCCAGAAGTGAATTCAATCTCTAGTGTTCCTTTTCCTTTGACTTGGACAGTTGAGGCATTTCCCATGTACAAAATACTTCCATCTTCTTCATCAATGGTCTTAAATAGTTTTTTGTTTTTTCACACATGGCGGGTAGCACCAAAGTCTATTCACCAAGATTCAACATCTTCAATCATGTTGCGTTCATAAATGACAGCAACAAGATTATCTTTTGTTGCACTTGAACTATTGTCTTTGTTCTTCCTTTTCAAGAACATGCACTCATTTTCAAACTGTCCTGGTTTTCCACGATGATAACAACTTCATTTTATTTTCTTTCGTTGTTCATCATTACCATTGTGTTTTTCATGAGATTTATCAAAATCTCGATTTCTTTTCTTAAATGATTTGCTTGAATTTCCTTCCTCCATTACATGGACCTTTTCATGA
The DNA here is from genome assembly GCA_037974835.1 of Cicer judaicum. NCBI lineage: Eukaryota > Viridiplantae > Streptophyta > Magnoliopsida > Fabales > Fabaceae > Cicer > Cicer judaicum. The sequence goes on along the minus strand of JBBPBS010001075.1, from coordinate 662,610 downwards.
GAAAATTGGTTTTTAGTATCCTTTTGTTTATGATACCCTTCTTCTAAACGAATGTGATTACCCAATTGCTCAAGTGATATGTCATTTTTCTTATGTTTCATAGATTTTTTTAAATCTTTCGACGAAGAGGGAAATTTGTCTATTATAGAGGATACAATTATAATTTCATCCATGTGCATCTGATGTTGTTTGTAGTTATTAAGAATACATTCAATCTCATGCATTTGTTACATTATTGATTTATTATCAACCGTTTTATAATTATTAAATTGAGAAACAAGAAACTTCTTACTTGTAGCATCTTCTTGCATGTATCTTGACTCTAATTTCTCTCATAGTTCCTTTGCAGATATGCTACTTTGATATATATCGAACAAGGAGTCAGACATTTCGTTGCGAATATGGCCCATGCATATATAGTCATCATTGTCCCACTTATGATTTTCTATTGTTTCTACTAATGTTCCAACTTCCTTCTCTAGCGATCTTGTGGTGTTCAAAACATACACCACCTTCAAAGTTGTAAGAAGGAATTTCATCTTTTTCTGGCAACGGATAAAGTTTCCTCTATCGAATTCTTCCAGCTTCACAAAATTAGAAGTCATTTCATTGAGTGATGCAGCCATTGATTAAAAAATAGTCGAACCTAAATTTTGTTGAATCTGTGTTGGTGACAATTGCTGCAAGACTTTAATGGTGAAGTTGTTGATGAAGATTATATGTAGCAAATTCTAATGCGTGTTGTTACACTAGCCTTAAGGTTCGATTCACCCCCATCAATCGAATGCAAATGAGATAACTAGTGAATTACTTTCAGGGTACTTTGGAAAACCTTGATATGATTTGCACTATCACACCAAAAGTATCTTTCAATAGTACGTTACAGAATAATGATTCATATTCTTTACTCATGCATTAGAAAAGAATAAGATGACTTAGAATGTAAGAATGGGTGAGAAAAATGGATGGCAATCGTTAAAATTTCGTGTCCAAAGTGACATTATTTATAGAAAAATAATGTTACTCGAGAAAGAGAGTATATTGACTAAAGCATTGCATTGGTGGTTGATCAATGTGCCTTTTCGCGCATGACCTGGGTTCGATCCATCCATTGTGCCTTTTCATTTTTAATCAACAGTTGCACCTTTTCAAAATGGAATTTATTCAAAAAGAAGCCACAAGCGCCGATTGAACTCAAACCTTATGTTAACACATGATGAACACAAACACTAAACCAACAACAATATCATGTCATTTATAACCAATTATAGTTACATATATTACCCAATATTTTGGAAATATCTCACATCGAACACATCAACCGTCTTGATTGATGTTGTGTCTTATAGTTCATCAAACTTTATTAATTTTCATAACATTAACAATGTCATAATACAATACAATTTTAAGCTAGTTGATGAAATTCAACTTGTATGTCACTTAATTCTAGTATAGGAAATGTTCAACATATTTTTAGGTCAAAATATTGATTATTCTTTCTGGCTCTACATTTAGTACTTTTACTACATATCACATTGTTTTTATTGTTTTTTAGACATTAAAGTAATGTATTTAAAAAATAAAAAACGGTAACATTTAGAGATGGAATTGATGACCAAATATTTAATAAAAATAATAACTTATATCACAAATTTCATTTCTAAATCAACCGCTAGTGACATAGCAAATTAATTCAAAGTGGTTGTTCATTCAGTCTCAAACCTTACTCATTAATTCAATCTCAAAAATCGGTCACAAAATTCGGTCACAAAATTGGCAATAAAATTCAATCACAAAATCGATCACTAAATTATGTCGCTAATTTGGTCACAACAGCTAGCAACTAGCAGTTTATCAACGAATTTTAAAAGGTCGCTAAACATTAAAGACGAAATTTCTAATAGTGATAATTACTAATACCTTTTTTAATAATCAACTATTAATAAATTTAATATTACTACATCAAATTTTCTTAATTCTTTTGACTTTATTAACGATATCTTATATTTAGTGAAAAAGATAATATCATATGTTCTCAAGTAAGCTCATACCATATTTCATCATATTCATATTGATGATAACTCCATCCACACAAGGTCCACTTAACATCAACACTTTTTCTTCTACTATTTATATTGAATCCTTTAACATTTGACATAATATTTCATATGAAGAGAAAACACTACGAATTTTGTGATTTTGCTATGGCCAAAAGCAATAGGAAATGCTAAAGAGCTATGAGAAATACATTTTCAAGGGCTAAAAGGCCCTAACTATAACACTGATTGGAAATGATACCAAAGGCTAAAGTTCTAATAAAATACCTTTTTCTTAATTAATAAAAAAAAAAAAGGAACTGTATCTAAGGCCAAAGCCCTCATAAAACTTATTTAAATTTTTGGAAAGCTCTCACTAAATTCACACATCATAATGTTTCTCAAGACTATAGCCCTTACCATCCTCACCTATTACACATTTCACAGGGCTAAAGCCCTCACTAAACTCATGTGGCACATCATTTCCCATTGCAAAGACCCTTGAAAATGTAATTGCATTAAATTAAATTAAATTTTAATTATTAAAAATATAATTAAAATTCATCAAAATTAAATTTTATAAATTTATTTTGGTAAAAATTCAATTATATATTTCTTATAAATATAATTTAATTATTATAAAATATTATATTAAACTACTTCTATAATTAAATAAATTACTTTAAATTTATAAAATTGAATAAATTCTCATTTTCATTACAAAATAAAAATTATTTTAATAATTATTAAATTATTTTCAGAATCATTTAAAATTAAATAATTTAAAGTGGTTAATAAGATATGAATAAATTTGAAAATAAAGCAAAATAATAAAGCATTATATTAAGTATAACAATATTAAATATTTTTATAATTAATTGATGACATAAAATTATAATATTCTAGTATATTACAAATTAAAATATGCATTCTTAAAATACAAATTAAATCCAAATTAAATAACATGCATACAAAAATGCACATATATTAAATGAAAAGTAAAATAAAAATTTAAGTGTTTTCAAATATGCAAATTAACAAATTTTCCAAAAATGCACAATAAATATGCTAACCTATTCTAAATTTCAAAAAAGTTCTCCACAAATTCAACAAATATTATTTCACAAAAAAATTTGTTCAATTATTATTGTGACACCCTAAAACCAAATTAAAATAGAAAGTGAAATGTGTTAGTTTTGAAAGAGATTCGCAGCGGTTCCAAAATAAATTATACGAAATTTATTTTAAGTTATAAGGTTCAAGAATGTCACACTCACACTTACACAGAATGCTTGCATAAAAATTTTCAATAAAAATTCGTTTTATATCGAATATAGTTTAGATTTATTAAATAAAACTTTTGACGTAAAACATGCTCTAAACTTAGAGACGATAAATTTCTAAATTGGAATAAAAGATAAAATTGATCGATTGAATTAACAAAAATCTAAATTAGTTCATAACTCAATAAAATGCGACAAATTACTCCCATCCAATATCACCTATTAGAGCGTGGATCACCAACCGATAACCTGAAATGACTGCGCTCTCGCAAGCGCCAAACACAAGCAACGAGGGGTGAGCTTCAAAAACATGTAATAGTATAAAATAATTGAGAAGAACACGTAAAATATATTAAACACCGTATCATATCAAATCACAACCAACAAGAATAATCAAGGTAAAACATTGATACAATCCACAACATCAAGTAAGTAGATACACAAATCAAGTAATGTTATGCATGCTCTTATACTCTAGACTCCTCCTCTTTCTTTGGTACCATTCTAACTCTGAAGTACTTGGGTTAGGAGGCCATGATACTATGCCACCATCCCGGTGGACGGACAATTCAAATTGGTCATGTCCTCATAGATCCCCTCAACTCAACCCGAGACACATATACGCGACAGTCGAGGTAAACGTGTGTTGCATGGTAGCTCTCGACATTTGGAGTGCTACCTCCAAGTCACCTAGGAATTCCCCACCGGAATACCTCCAAGGTCTAACAATCTTGCCTTAAGGCTCGACAGTAGACCGCCACGATCAGGCTCATTCAATTGTACTTCTCCAGAATCACTAGGCTTGTCAGGCCCTACCTATATGATGACAAAATAATCTTCACTTCACAAATTCGCAATATTTATTTTCTCCCCTCGTTAGCTTAGACTACTCCATTAAGAGCGCCATATTTAAGAATCATCACTATCTTATCAAGTATGGGGTACTTCAATATTTTCATCACAATTTTATAATATCATTAATCATAAATAATCATGATCATTGTATAAACTCATCACAATTTTATAACATCACTATCATCAATCAAAAATCATCATTATCATCACGTAAGCATATATCAAACCATGCATCCATATTTTATCATCACCTCATATAATTTCATCTAAGCAAACATGTACACATAATTTCATTCAACATCCAACATCACAATAATAACAAATATCAACTACCACACAAGTATCGAAAATTAAATCAATCAACACCTTATAAAATTTCTATTTCACATTTTAATCTCACAATTCTCATATTTCAAATTAATCAATTTATCTCTCAAAGGGCTACTACCATACGTAGCAAGCCCCTGATGAATTGTTGGGAAATACGGTTTTCCCGTTCATCTCAATAAATTATACTCATGAATTCAAACGCTCTCTCACCCCTTACCTTATTTTGACGCTTTCACACATGAATACGATTCCACGAGCAAACAACATTTGTTCATTGATTCTTTGTCCTTCAATTGATCATAAATCTGAAAACCAATCAGTGGATAATATAGCCACTTTTCACACGGTCGTTTTGGCGTTGGTTTCACTCAAATCAGACTTACGGTGAAGGAGAACGGTGCAAAATAACGAATTCTACAAACGAAGAAGTCGGGTATTTTAGATAGAAATTGGGGTTGTTAAAAATCTGAAAAATTGTGTTCAATTGAATAGATAAATGAGTAAAACAACATACTGAAATTTGGACGAAAATAGAGAAACTTTTTTGGGACAGTTATGGCTCACAGTGTCAAACGATAGGTTGTTGTTGTGTTTACTCTTTGGTTCTAAGGCTACCTGTCCAACTCCCTTCCCTTTTCTTTGTTTTGTTTTATTTTAGTATAAAATCAGGGTTCACAAGGTCTCTTTATTTATGTTTTTGTTTTACTATTATTATTTTTATTTTGTGGAAATAAAATTAATATTTGTTTAATTTCCTTTTTAATATTCCTCCAAGCACCATTTAGTTTTTCAAACGTTACTAATATTTTATAAATTAGAGTAATTAAAATAATCAATATATAAAAAAACATATTACTAATGACTGAAACTTTCACATTTAAAATAATCCCTACAATTACACTTATTTGTCAAAATATTGATATTATAATAATACCATCATATTAGAAAATAGTCAAAATTATAAAATAAATAGATATAACAACAATATTTTATGTTAATTACTAAGTCATAATATATATATATATATAATCAAAATTTCAAAATAAGTATATAAAAACAAAGAAAATCAAACACAATATTACTAGGATTTCAATATAATTTTTTATAGAATAAATAATTAAAATAAGAGATACTTAAAAATAATTAAAACATAAATATGTACACACTTAACATTAGTCAAACATATAAGAAAATATCATATTAATTACCAACTCACATATACACTAAAATACTATTATTTTTAGAAAAATATATAAAATAATAAAATAAAATATTTATTATTTATATTGCTCATTAAATATAATATCTATGAAACCAGCACATCATACATAGCAT
>JBBPBS010001075.1:640674-656622 GCA_037974835.1 Cicer judaicum | reverse complement strand
AGAAAGCATCCCTATCACGAAAATTACTCACAAAATTTATCAACATATATTCTAAAATAATTTTGACATCAAATTAATTATTTAAAATCTTAGTTAATTAATAAAATAGTTTATTATCAAATTTAGGGTGTTACAATTATATGTTAAAAAAATGTACAATAAATGCAACATACATTTTTTTAGTGCAAATTTAAATAAAAAATCAAACATCTAAAATTTTAATTTTGAAATTTTCACATCAAACACATTTTACTATATGAAAATAAAACAGAAATCAACAAACAAAAAAAAACAATATTCAAATAACATTTTTAATATACATTTTGAAAATATAATAAAAAATATAAAATAAAAATAAATTATATACTAAGAAGAATTCGAAAATGAAGTAAACTAGAGAACATATGTAAAATATGGTGCTCGTAAATTAGAAGAGAAGACAAGGTGGAGGAAAAAGCTGTAACTAAAAGAGAGGGAGCGTGGGTGATGGCTTTAGCCACAAGAAATTTTATGAGCCAAATTAGTGAGAGTTTTAGCCCTTACAAATTTATTTCGCGTGTCAATCAGTGAGGGTTTTAACCCTGGATTGATGCAAAATGATATTACCGAGGGCTTTAGTCCTATGTAATGTGAAATTTGAAATTAAAAAAAAATCTCACCCTTATTTTGTCCGAGGGATTTAGCCTTAATAAAGTTGTAATGTATCATCACATAGGACTATGGCTTTCTCAAAATAACTTGACAATTTAGCTTATATTTTTCTTGGATTTTGGCCATAGCAAAATAACTTAACTATTTAGCTAGGGTCGAAAATTCAACACAATTACATAGTGAGAGATAAAAGATCCTATAAAATCTTAGGGCAGCCCTAGGAACTGTCCTATCTATTTCAACTTATTCTTGTTGTGAAAGAAGTGCACTAATTCTTATATACTTATCACTCAACTCACTCAAACACTAACTTGAGTTTCAAAGTACTTGCGAGTACACCACACCCATTCAAGGAATAAAGTTTTCATCCATAGTCATATCACTACTACTCGAGTCTAGGCTCGACTATTGGATTGTGTATCCAGCTCAATAGCACAAGGCCTCCAATTGGTGAGGGGTGCAATTTTTTTTTATAATATAATAAAATAACGGTGATTTTTTTATTATTAAATGTGTTATTAGTCCCTACAAAAGTACGATCTATTAAATTTTGTCTGTAAAAAAACATATTCACTTTTAATATCTATTTTGATTTTGTAGAGCCTAAAAACATCAGTTTTTTTACAAAAAAAAGTAAAATGATCTTGTTTGTCCACTCACATCAACATATGCATAAGATCTACTCATTAATGAAACAATCAAAGTACCATAAGAAGATTACAACAATTGTTCTGCAATCTCACAAAGATATTAAAATAGCTCTTTAAAGTCACGATGTTCAGAATGTTATTTAAAAGCTCAAAATGTTCTCATGCATTGACGTTATACAAGAGTATGCTTGAAAATTATGTGACAACTCACAATGAGTTTATGTGTTACATATCTTGAGGATATGCAACAACAGTACAAAATCAACAATGAGTATCATCTATACAAAATCCTGGCAAGATAAGAAACTTAAATATAAAAGGAAGGTCAAAAGAAAATGTTGTAGCAATGATGGACCGTCAACAACAATGCATAACAAAGGTTGTACCGTGATACCACACCATTCCAATTAAAATAGTTTGTCATCATTGTCAAACCAAAGAGCACAACTTAAAGTTTAGGATGTATTTGGTTATTTTACACATTAGAACATCAAAGAATGATCATACTCATGATGAGTACTTTTTTGCCTAAATACAAACCAGTTAAAATAATTTTTGATACGATAATCCAAAATATACAAATAGAAAAATATATTGAGGCTATGAGACCTAATAAATATCGCTCATACCCTTAAGGTATTGTCGACAGACACCAGCACAAAATTCACATTTCATAATGTTTCTCAGAGTAAAGTCCTCACTAAACTCATGTGACACATCATTCTCCATGGCAACGACCCTCGAAAATGATCTCAAAAGTAAAATAAAATAAATCATTTTATTTTAAATTTATATTAAAATATTTGCATTAAATTATATTAATTTATTTGTTAAAAATATAATTAAAAATCATTAAAATTTAATTTTATAAATTTATTTTGGTAAAAATTTAAATATATATTATTTATAAATATAATTGTAACCACGAGACTACATATCACAGCTAAGGAATAGTTTCATTCACACGACAAAGAACAACTATTACAAAATAAAGTGTTTTGCTTCTATAAGTTAAAGAAAACTCAACACAAGTTGTTTTTCATCAAAGAAGGTTTGGTCTAAAACTTCTAAGATTTTCTACAATTAAGCTCTAGAAAATTATTTCAACAAAGTATTTATAATCTATTTGAGGCAATAAAACCATTGCACACAGTGTCTTTGTTTTTCCTTGATAATTTGTCTTATTCAAGTAATGAGAAAAAATCATATACATAAGGAACATTGTTGTATGATCTTTGCTATTGTCCTTTGGTATTTGAAAATTCTTTCCTTTTTGAGTCTTTGAGAAAAGGTATAAAATAACTATTACACACATTCGGTAGTTAATTCCTTGTACTGCTGTAAGATGAGAATAAGGAACAATCAAGACTATTGTGGATTGAATGTAATGATGAAAGTTTCAAGTAGTTAGAGCAATGAAACAATCAAGACTATTGTGGACTGAATTTTATGGATACATCACGAAACTTCATTGATCTTTCATTTTCTAAGTGCATGAAAGTCACTTAAAAGTAATCCATTGATCGTTTTGGAATAATGTGTTAATAATGTAGTTTGTTATCTAGAGGCATGCACAACATAGGCAATGCTTCTCTTCTAGTCTTGATCCTTAATTTTTTAGGTTTTTATGAGAATGTTTTTACTATCTACATTACATGAAATTTATCGAATAACATATGATAAATTATTCACTTGTATATGAGGGTTATCATCAAAATTAATTAGGGGCTAAAATATCAAATCACTTTGGTTAAAATGTGTATGTCATTATTAGAAGGATGTTGATCCCCTCAAAAGTCATGACTTGTTGTGACTTACACCTCGAACACATGGCTCCCCAAATCAAGGTTGTCCAATTCTGAGGAAGAACGATCAATCTTGTAACATTCCAATATTTATATATATATATATATATATATATATATATATATATATATTATATATGCATCTTTTAGTAATTTATTATTTAATTAATAATTTATTCTACATGTAAATAAATTAAATTAAAATTTACTACTCCCTATTTTACTTAAATAGTTATAACCTTTATTTTACTTAACTATTTTGATGTGGCAATTACATTAGAACGGTTTATGACATAATTACTTCTTAAGTGGACAACTGTGTATTTTGTTTATTTGATTATTTTCGATAATCATAAAATTGATGTGTTAGATACATTGACTTTATTTTTATACGTTGCCTGCAGTAATAATTTTGTCTTCCTTGATTTATTTTAGTTGATGAAAAGATTATTTAAATTATTTAATTAAATTATAATTTATAAAAGTTATATCATTTATTAGTTTTAGTTTAGACCAAATAAGTATTTAACCTAGGAGATAATAGAGTTAGTGAAAATCCTTCGTTTTATTTATATATTTTATTTAATTAATTTAGTGTGACAATAATAAAGTAATTGTTCATTTAATTTTAATTATTTGATGAAATATATTTATATTAATTAATTAATTAGTTGTTGGGATATTTTTAGAGTGAACAATGACCAAGTCAATTTTGGTCAAAATTTAATCATTCACACTATATTTTATTTTTAATAGTATTTAATTATAGAACTATGTGTTTTCTATTTCACATCTACTCAGATGTGTAACAAACAAGAATAAGTACGTAAATTAATTCATAACGGTTGGTCATTGAATGATATTATTCCAATATCTTATTGATATGTGCAATTAATCTCAATGAGAAAAAATTATTCTCTTTCTCTAATTAGCTTCACTCTCCATTTGTAACATTATATTTTGTGTATCTCAAATATTTTCTAAGTCACTCAAACAACCACCCACATATTCTCTCTCTTTCTTGTGGAAGCTCTAAGCTTTTGTTCCTTCATCTTTATGAAGTTTTTCATGGGATATGTAGTGTTACGTGGAAGGAAAGCGTCCAAGGTAAGGGCTTTTCCCCTGCAGAGTTAGACTAGATATTAAATTAGCGATTCTAAGATATTGATATGATGTCTGGATGTCTTAAAAGAAAAATATTGATTTTTATTTTTGTCGTAAATAAATTAACTATAATTCTTTGATTGTTTTATTTTATTTTTATATACCTCTATCTTGATTAAATTAATTATAGAGTATTATTTTTATTATACCTTGATAAATATGTTTGTAGTGAAAATATTTAGTGCTTTACATGTTTTAGAGTATTTAATTATAAAGTTATAATTTTTATAATGATGTAATTAGTAATATGTTTATTATGATGTGTATTTGATTTTAAGTGTGGACTTTTGAATATTTTAAAATTAAAACTTGACTTTTATGAACAATATATGTGTCTTGAAGAAATTGATGAGAATTTTATATTTCTTTAATTTTCATAATATGAGAAAATTGATTATTAAATGCGTTAATGAATAATCCATTTTTAGAATGCGGAAAACTTTACAGTGGAGGGAATGAAATTTATGTTGCTATTGTAGTCTTGGTGATATGACTTTTAATCGTTATCAATAATACGTTGTCAAATCGAATCTTATGGATTATTAAAATGAAAGTGGTGATTTTGAGATATTTGGTCATGTGCATATTTGATGTGTTGAAGTTATTGAGCTATAACTATGAACATTCATGGGAATATAAATTTGATATCTTGTGTGATTAAAAAGTTTATTCTAAAATATTTTGTCTTTGTGGTTGCCTAAGTGGCTGGTGATTTGTGTTTTAAATATTATTATCTTTGTGGTTGCCTAAGTGGCTGGTGACTTGTGTTTTAAATATCATTATCTTTGTGGTTGCCTAGGTGGCTGGTGATTTGTGTTTTAAAAAATTGTTATCTTTGTGGATGCCTTAGTGGCAGGTGATTTGTGTTTTAAATATTGTTATCTTTGTGGTTGCCTAAGTGACTGATGATTTGTGTGATTGTTTAAGTGTGTGGTGTCATGTACTTTTTGAGCATCATTATCATTTCATAACATATCATATGCATCTTTGTGAACGCATGTGTGGCTGGTTATATTCGGATCATATATGTTTAGGAGCATGCATAACTTATATACATTTTATTTTTATTTTGATTTAACTATTTTCTCTATGGTTGTTACTTATTTAGATACATTTTATGACTTTTGTTATATCTTTGAGAACTATTAAATAATCAATTTCTTTAAATATTTTATTCCAAAAGGATTTTATATTCATATTTTATGGTTTTTATTTTATTATTTGGTTTAATTTTGCTGTGGGATGAACTGATCCCTTACACCAACATTTAGGTACTAATGATCTCAAAGAGTTGAGTTGCATTAATGATGTTTGGTTGGTGCACGCGCGTGGAAAAATGGGACTTTTATTTAAAAATAATGTTTTATATTACTAAAATTTTTGTTGTACATTGTAAAGTTATTTACTCGTCATCGTTAACTTTTAATAAAAACGTGGAAGTGAGATTTTATTCTAATTGAATGTCCTTAATTTCAGTCAACATTGTTGCTTTTGAATTTCACTTAAAAGAGAATTTATTTTATTTTGGAGTATAAATAAATATTGATCTAACAATTGGAATATTAATTTTACAAATAAATGAATGAATAATATTTTAGCAAATTGCATTATGTTATTTTACAAAAAAGAAATATATCAAGTCATTTTCTAATGCATCTTCAAATTCTCACATGATCAATTATTCATAAGAAAAAAAAATTATAGTTATTTATAAAAAAATAAATAAATATTTTTAAATAATTTTTTGGATAAAAAAAATTTGGGGCATTACAAATGGAAAGAACATTTTAATCACCATCGTCATACTAGTATGGGGAGAAACTCCACTTTTTGACGTTATAAAAATGGTGATTCTCATCTTCCTTCTCAAAGGCATAGACAATAGTAGTTCTCCATGTTATCCCTTATTGAAATACTTATAAGTTGAAGGGGAATTTTTCCCCGCGCGGTCCATTTACGAATAGGATCAACAACTATTTGATTCCTAAAAAATAGAGAAATCCATGTAAAAAGATTCCTATCACGGAATCGATGATTGTGAAGAGCATAGGGAGAATACCAATACCATCTTGAATTATCGTATATCGTCAAGTGAAAACCATTTGTCTTGACCTTATAAAAAAACATAAATGACTTGGTTCAAAGTACCTGATAATAGAAGATTAGTTGAGGCGTTTATGTTGTAGGTTCAATAAATGCAATAATCACATAATCAATGAATGCATCCAACTAAGGGATACTGCAAGAAGCCTCATTTTGTAGGAAAAATTGAAACAATATATAAGAGGATCTAAAATACAAGACAAAGAAAGAAAACAATGGATCAGATCACCAAGACTAAGAAATGCCACTAAATCCAACACTATAACAACCAAAGTGGCCATAGATTCAAAGAGGAAGATGGAGCCTACTAGTCACATTGGACACGTCTAAAGGATTCATTACCCTTGGGAGCACGTCACAACAACCATGGTAGTTTTTGTACGATTTCCTATTATGGATGAAGCTATCATCAAATCCATCGAAAGGAAACTTAATGATATGATAAGCAACAAAAAGAGCACAATCGTCCAAAAGAAAAGTTTTAAAATACTATATTAGGCTTTTTATGATTAGGATATGTTTCACATGATCCCCAATTTCCAGGTCACGCTACTAACAAGAGATTGTATGGCCAATCATGGTGTATGGTAGGTCTTGGTGGGATAAAGAAGTTGATGCAATATCATGTAATTTTATTGTAATACCCCAAATTTTTAATTGATATATAATAGTAATATTATAATAAATTATATTATATGTGTATTTGTTGTAGTGTGATAATTTCTTTTTTTTATCATAATAATTTATTTAAATTATTAATATTAAATAGAATTATTTAAATTAATTTTGGACAAATAAAAATAATTAAATAAATAAAAATTAAACTTGTGTATTAGTACACTAATCTTTTAACATCAGCGTTAAAAGAACGAGCAAATAATAATAATAATAATAATAATAATAATAATAATAATAATAATATTTTGAATAATTTTAAACCTAGTATATTCATATATATATCTGCCTCCAAATGGTGAATAATGCGCTTTTAATCGTACTAATAGATGACCAGAAGAAAACAGAAGGGCTAGTTCTACCAGCCGCTTCCTATTTGCAATTAGGTACATGGGTAAACTTCATCTATTTGATTTCAACAAAGACATATGAATTTTGAGGGATAATTAGGATGAGCCATACGTATGAATTTTGAGGTATAAGTAGGATGAGTCATACATATGAATTTTGAGGGATAATTAGGATGAGTCATACTGTGGAAATTAGCACACAAGAACAACAACCAATGATCTATAATTCAACTTGATTATCATGATTAGTATTCTAGGATATTTTTTTAGAATTTTGGTGGAAAAATATAATCATTTTAAGATAGTAAATTTGATAATTATTTTAGGATAGTGAATTTGATAATTGTTGCTAAGATAGTGAATTTGCTTAAACATGAATACGGAACTCATCGTAGACATCGAACAAAAAAAATTAACGAGATATATATATATATATATATATATATCTTTTGATATCTACCATGTTCTCAAAAGCAAGAATATAAACACATTTTTGAATTATATAACAATAGCATATAAATTATCAATGTATTATTAATAAATTAATTAATTATCTATTGGAGCTAGTAACTAATTTGTAATTGGTTGTTGTGTTGGTTTATTCTCGCTCGTGGATTATTAGAGGCAGTGGTTGACGAAGACGCGGCAGGTTAAATCAACGGATCGGCTTCGTTGGGAAAAATCTGCAGCCAAGGTAAGGGGTGAGACGAGGTTCGATTTTATGAGTATAAAGTAACGTGAGATGAACGAAAATACTGAAATTCTTATATGTTCATTCGGAGCTTACTATGTACGGTTGAGCCCTATTGAGTAATAATAATTAATTAATAATATATGAATGGTAATAGTGAAGACTAAAATATAATTTAGAAACCTATAGAATTGCTGTGAATTAATTTATATTAAGATTGCGTGTTATTTGATTTTATGAAACTTATATTAATTGTTATTGTATAAATGATATGTACTTGAGTGTTCTTATTACTTGATTGAAATTGTGATATTACTTGAATGTGCCACTTAATTGATTCCTTACTATGCGATTGATGAAACTGAATTGTGTATTATGAGTAGTGTAAATCAAATATTTGGATTTTATTGTAATTGATTGTTATAGATATATAATGACGAATATTGTGAAGTCAAACTAAAATGTATTAAGTTGTGATGATAGAGTAAGTATGAGATATGTGTTATAGACTTTGGAGTTAGGATTACTTTATCATCATATAGGGAGGGTTTGACAAACCTAGTGATTCAGGGAAGTAGAACTAAATGAGCTTGATCGTGAAGGGCTACAGTCGAACTGTAAGGTAAGATTGATAGACCTTAGGGGTACCTCAAGTGGGGAATTCCTAAGTGGATTAGTGGGTTATTGCCTAAGGCCGAGAGCTACTGTGCAACACAAGAGTATCTCGACCGTCGCGTATATGTGTCTCGGGTTAAGTTGAAGGAATCTATGAGGACTTGGCCATTCATGAATTGTCTGTTCACTCTTGTAGTGGCATAGTATCAGGCCTCCTAACCAAGTACTTCAAAGTAGAATGGTACCAAATGATGAAGTATAGAGTATAGGACATGCATAGCATTTCATCCTGTGACTGTCTTATTGTGAATGAATTTGATGAACCGTTGATACTATACACTTGAATGCTTCTAAGGTTGTGATAATTTGATTACTTGTGTGTTCTCCTCATGTATTTTATATTGTGACAAAATTTTGAAACTCACCCTTCGTTGTTTGTGTTTGGCGTTTGTGATGGACGCAGACGAGCTACAAGTTGCAGGGGAAGACTAATACTCTTGAAGTGTAGGAAGTTGTCTTAAGTTGAAGAATTTTATTATATATCTTTTGTTAACGTTATTTTGAACGTATTTTATTTTTGGGGATTCCTGCTCTGATAGTGACATCGGGTTGAGACTACATTTGCACTTAATTTTACACATAAGTATGTGTACTTCAAAAAAGATTTTGTTGTTTGATATTGTGATTTCAAGTTGTTGAGTTTGATGGAACCCCTTGAATTTATTTGACGTGTTTATGATTATGTGTTACTCTTTACCTTAATAATAAGTAAATATGTTTGGAAATTTGTATATTTAGTTATTTGAAGAAGTTCATAGTTTTAAAAATATGAAAAAATTAAATTTATTTTTATTTGAGAATTAGGGTGTCACATTGATCTCTTCAAAACACTTAACCTCGTCGAGAAAAACCCTGTGACCTGTAGAGGATGTGACTTCTAGGGTTTATACTTTTGACTTTGGGGATATGTCAAACTGCTAATAACATTTGGGAGCTAAGAAGTAAAAAGAAATTTGAGAACATAATTTTTTACTGGAAATTGAAAATTGATTTACTATTTCATAATCGAAAGACCTTTACTCACAAGGGTGTGCAGTAGCTTCTACATTCCATCCAAAAGTTAAGGGACCCTGTCTTCGACCATAGAGTGATCATTGTCTCCTAAGATTTGGTAATACTATATTTGTTGTTTACACACGTGAGTATATATTATTCTAATTTGTTAACTTATTAGTCATATATTATTATTGCTTAATAATCATCTTTATACATATTATTCATCAACCAATAATTATGAAGTAATTAGTTTTTATTAATCATTAAATAACTTTAATACTTTTAATTAAAGTAGTTAATAAACTAATATTATTTAAACTCTCTCCTAATAATTAATTAATTATAACTATAATCTAATTAATTATTTTACTAAACTACCATAAAATAATCATCATGAAAGTCTAAATTCATTAACTACATCTAATTAAGCTTAATAATTAATCGCCTATTAATTTATAATTTCTTATTACTTAAAAAAATTGATTCTACTATACCTAGATAAACAATTTGCAACTCAGGAAAAAACATACAACAATCACCATATATCGCACAACAACAACACTTATATCAAATGTTACACAATTTCTACGAATTAAAAGTATTAACCATACAATGTCACACATAAACAACAAGAAATATATTATTTAATAAACCAACACATATAATCATACATGAACATCATGCAATAACACACTTATAATTTAACACAATTATCAACATGTTATATATCTTATATGCACGAAGTAGTATCTACCATACAAAATAAACTCCATATCTGATTAATAGATTTTGGTCACGAAAGCTACTTTACAAATCGATGAATCATGCATCTATCATGAGTCTTCAAGCTGATAACGACCAACCATGAACAAAGAAGAAAGATAATGTTCATTTTAAATTTGGACCTCAAACAATGAATTAAGAATAAGATCAATGGTTAGAGCAAGGTTCCTAAGAAATAATTTAAAAATAGAACATAAATCATGTTATCATGACTTACTAGACAAATTATGAATAATGAGTAAGACACTATACTATAGCTCTTATTTATACAGTCGTTCAGCAAGAGACAAAATCAAATTCGAATAACATATGATAAAGATATAAGCGTTTTAATGTGTCTCTCCAATTTCACCAATTTTGATCACGAAAGCAATGTACACAAATTTGACTTCTAATTAGGTTTAAAAAGTGGTTCTAAATCAGTTAGGTCGATTATGTTGAGCTAAACAAGGATGCCAATCATTTAGATAAGTTTGGGACATATTAAAAACTAAAAATAATAAAAATATTTTGTTTGCTATAGTGGTAATAACTACATTGCTTCACTATTTGGAAAATAACTTGAGCTACAAGAACCCTATTGAAATGTAGTAGCATTGGAAAGCCAAGAAAAAATCATAATAAAATTATAAAAACAACATTGAACTATTTTGAGGTCTAAAGTTGTTAAGCATTGAAGTTTCAGATGATGCATAAAGGTCACTATTTGAGTTGCTTTTGTTGGAATCAAATTGGTTTTATACTTAGAACTTTGATGTTAATAAAAGTATTTTATGAGAACAATATATTTGATTTCACATAGTATGAAAGGAGATTTGTGTTTTGAACACAATATAAAATAAGATTTGATTTAGATTTATAATTGAAGAAAATCTTTGACCAAGTTGAAAAGAAGATATGGTCAAGGTTTAAGAAGATATGATAAACATCTTATCAACAAGAAGATATGAATTATTTACAAGAATATTTGTTCAACATTTATCACAAGAAGATATGAATTATTTACAAGAAGATTAGATTTATCTTCAAGAAGATATGAATTATTTACCAGAAGATATGATCAATAATTATTTACAAGAAGAAACGCTCACAAGAAGAGACATTTACTAATTGCGAAGATATTATTCAAATTTTGACAAATGACTAAATATCGAATTGAACTTAGTCATATTCCTACTTGTGAAAGTTCAAGAACCGGTCCAACACTATGTTTTCACCCAAATCAAAGCAATAAATAGGAAGGAAATTTCATATGAAGAATTTGCAAAAGAAATCTTAACAAAATTCGAATAGTATCAATCTGAATAAGTTACAAACTCAATCTTAACAAAATATAAACAGTATCAATTTTAAGAATTTACAAACTTGATCTGAACAAAATACGAGCATAATTAATCTAGAAGAACTACTCAGATTTGATTCAGAAATAAAGAATTGGCTAAAAAAACATATTATCAAAAAGCATTTTATTTAGAATTATTTTTGAATAAGATCATTGTTGATCAAGCTAAGAATGAAGATACATTCATAATTAAAAAAAGACTAAATTGAGGTCATAATTTTATCTATAAATAGATACTCAAGACTAAAGAAAAAGATCATCGGAAAATCATAAAAGAGTACAAGTACTCATGCTCGAAATTCCAAATTTATCTTAGATTTCAAAGAGAAAAACATTTTATCGAATGAGAAATATTTTCTCAGTGTTTTTATTAGAGTGTGATAATCATTGTTATAATCAGTTTGTGAGAAGCAACTACTTAAGTTTCAAACATTTGTATTTAAACCTGATACTGGTGTTAGTGTGCCTTCAACAATTTGAGCTTTTCATATTGTATGGAGTAGACTTGATTGGTAGAGTCAAGATGTGTGTGTTCCTCAAAAGTCTGAGGTTGTCGGACTATTTGAGAAGACTGATTTGGAGGGTCAGGTGTTTTGTAATTCAAGTTGTTGAATTAGTGGATTAAATACTTTTGAGTGAAGGGACTAGATGTAGCCAAGTTAATGGTGAACCATGATAAATTACTTGTGTCACTTTTATTCTTGCACTTCTTAGTTTTGTTATTGCTTCTACTCCAAGCAAATCATCAAGTCTGAACCCGTTCATTCAAATAATGAAAAAGTTATCAACTTAGTCAATCATAATTCAACCCTCATTTCTCATGTTTGTACCTTCAACTTTGCTTCTGAAAAGTGTATTTAGAGCTATAGATTTTGTGTTGAACTAAGATCAAGGTCAATATAAAGATAAGATGAAGGAATGCAACATTAATGAATGGGTCTTATCCTAATTTAGTCATTCAAGAATGTTTAATATACAAATTGAAATATTTGATTTGGTTACTAAATTTTGTTTCGAACTAGGAATAATACAAAATTTTAGATTGTTACCAAAAGAATGATGTTTTATCGCGTGTGTTAGAACGAGTGACCATAATATTGCTCATATAGAGAACTTATTGTATTCATTTTTCTCTTTTTCAATGGGTTGTCTAATATAGACCTTTTTTAATGGGTTGTCTAATATAGACCTTGTCCAAACGTAAATTTTATTTTTGGTAAATTTTAATAAATTATATAAATTCTCTATTTAAAAAATTTATTTTTTACTAAATATTTAAGAGTCCATCCTTAAACTATTTTGTAGAAGTCTATATTAGATAGATCCATTTATCAATATAATTTATTTCTAGAATTTCCTCTCTTTTCCAAAGCTCTCAAACTTCTAAATTCATTTTTTTTCCATAGTCCTAAGATTTATAATATTTGAACACAGATAATCAAGTTGTATCTCACTAAGTAAGGAATCACATCATAATGTTTAGTCATATATCATTATTGTATCAAACCCGTCAATTTCTATAATTTTTTTAATAATTTCTCTTGTAGTTTTTTCAAAATCTTTTTCTCTCTCAAACAATATGATTATCTAATTATCCTTTATCTGACAAAAAAAGAAAACAATGAAAATTTAAAAACTAAAAAATAGGAAAAAATTAGGTGTGTATAAGTCCTAACCTCATAAGACGAATTTACAATAGTGAGTGACATCTAATATAAAATCAAAGAGATAACTACACCAAAAGAACAACTTAATTTGTAGCTATTGCAAAATAAGTCTAAAATATGAGCCTTAACTAAAAAAACCCTCAACCATCTCACAATATACTTCACTATTTATGCATGTGAGTGATATTAATCTTTAGAAGTAACATCATTCTTTAGAAGAATGCATCCAATGCCTATCTCATTTTTGGGTATGAAATTGTTGATATTATCAAACACCAAAATGTTATCTAGAGATGAGTCATTTTGTTGTTTTTCACTTTCCCACAAACTAAGAAGCTGCTTGTGAAATTTCTCCATTGGTGGCACTCTCTTTACCGGAGAACGTTTCTTTGAAGGGATTTTAGTGCTCCATAAATTTGTATTTATCCCACCTAAGAATTAATTAGAGACTAATCATCAAAATTATATACGTCACGCACATTACAAACATTTTAATAATGAACTTGTAAACAAATATATTTTAATAATGAATATTTACTTCTCTAATGAACAAGAGTTTATTTGCAATAAGAATGAGAGATAATATAAAATAAATTTCATAGAAAGGAATAAACAAAGGAGGTCATAAAATAAAATTTAAAGCTAAATGTTTGTACAAAATTTATAATTTTTTTTTTAATGAAGGAGTACTATCAACTAGAAAGTATTAAATAGACTTAAGGGAATAAAAAACTAATATTATGACTAGATATAAAGAATATAATATAATGAAAATATTTTTTAGGGAATAAAAAACTTATTGCTGTTGTAATTACCTGCAGGAGAGTTTGAAGGCTTGAGAATTTGATTATATTCTTTTTGATGTTTAAGGTATGGTTGAGCATTCTTGGGGAGATAGTTTTCAAGGGTTCCTTTCACTTTGTAACGTGATCCACAAGCATTACATAACACTGGCTTCTCATTTGGTCCTTTACGCCAAAGTGGAGTTGCTGGCAACGGAAGAGGAGAGTTGTGTTAAAACTTTGAAATTACCATTAACTTCTATTTGAAAAGAGTAGAATATAATTACAGAAAAAAAAATATATATTAAAAGAGTAACACATATCTCAATCGAACGACATTCTAGTAATCTAATGTTAAGCGGAAAATAAGTAAAATCCAATAAATAATTGTTTCAACAAAAATTCAAATTCAAGTTTTTCTTTAAAAAAAATATTTTGGTTAAGATTCAAATTTGTGTTTTTTGTCACCGAAAATTGTTTCAATTAAGATTTTAATTCAAATTCTCTCTTACAAAAAATTATTTCAACTAAATTTAAAATCATATTTTTTTAAATGATTTATTTTTAACTAAAGTTCAATATATATCAGAGAACTAAAATTTATTATGTATTTCTTGAAGTAAATCACTTATCATTGTATGGATATATTTTCATTACATATGTAGTATATATAGATTAAAGAGTCGATCCACTAATTCATATTTTTATAGTGAACTATACATAAGAGTGATGTGAATGATAAGTGGTGATTTTAGAGTGTTAATCTAAATGTCATTTAGATCATATATTTGACATTCTATTTTTATTTTTAAAAAATAAAAATATATATAAGAACTACTCATTCGTCGTAAAAACAGTAGTAGTATTATTTTAGGAAAGAAAAAATTACCTAAAATGAGAGTCACCTTATTTTTACAATGTAAATTAATAATTTGATTCCAACTTTATTCTCACTCTATGCATTATTTTCAAGTTACTATACATCTCTGACATTTACAATAGTTTATTATAAAACTATTATGCTCATTTATTTATTATTTTCTGTATATAAAAATTAATTGTTTATCATTAATTTATTCCTATAATAATTTCTTTTAGAATATATAAATCCAATTCAACCATGCATAATAAAAAACTTGTCATTTAGTATATTAAGTTTACAAAATATAATACATAATATACAATACAATTTTTATAAATAATTCATATATACTTTGTTGTATCACTTTAATTTAATATGCTACCTTTTTTGGGTGAATAATATGTTACTTATTTATTTTTTTATGATAAATATTTTTTTGTTGAAAAATAGACACATTAATATCTAAATAATTTAAATTATTGCACTCTGTTCAAATGAGCATGTATAAAATATATAATATAGTAATAAATATGGTTTGATTATTAAAATTAGTTTTCTACAAAAAAAATTATATGTATAATGTGTAAGTGTACTTATTTTGATACTCGAAGTCAACAAATCCTGAACTTACTAATAGATTATAACCATTACTAAAATAATTTTATGCAATTTATTAAAATTTTGAGATTCTCTTAAAACTTAGAATTCAAATGTCTATTTTAGTAAAAAAAAGTATATGAAACATCTTTATT
>JBBPBS010001075.1:571871-637086 GCA_037974835.1 Cicer judaicum | reverse complement strand
TCAAATACTGCCTCTGGTTCAATATAAAAAATTTGTAATTTTCTTGGTCCTAATTTATAGTAAAATAGTCACAAATTTTAAATGCATTAATTTCTGATTTTTCTTTTATAGCCTTATTTTATATTATTTAAATTATGTATTCCTATGTAATTCATTTGTATTGCATTTGATTTTAAAATTGATATGTGGACTAGATAAATTAAAATGAGAGGTGGAGTGTAGGATAAACATTACCATTGTGAATAATTATAGGATTAAATATGGTTTTGGTTCTTACAAATATGTTTCGTTTTGATTTTAATCTTTATATTTTTTTTATTTTTTATTTATACTTTTGTAAATTCTAACAAGTTTTAAAAAAATTATTTATGAATTTTTTTTAGTAAATGATATGTCTAATTTTGGATGAAGTGACATATAATCACTGTGTAATTGTTGTTGACTAAGCGATATTTAATATTTATAATTAAAATTTATTTTATTAATTCATTTAATCATTTAATTAAAAGTTTAAAATCAATTAATTAAACAATTAAATAATAAAAATTCAATAATCTTTATCTTCAACTCCAATTTTCTTAATAAAAATTCAACGGCCTTCATCTTCAACTCTAATTTTTTTTCATCTTCAAATCACAAATTCTCATAGCTATCCAAATTTTAAAAATTCTAATGTTGTGCTATAGCTAGAGATGCTTTTACCTTTAACCCATTTGATACTATAGCCTTAAGTTCCATTCCTTGCTCATCTATTACATCTTATGAGTTCACAAATCTTTTTCTAAATGCCAACCTAGTGATGTTGTTGAATGCCACAGTCCTATATGCTTCCTCATCAATATACCTTTCTACAAAAAATTTGAAGGAAAAACAAATTTTACTAATAAGTATTTGGTCATTAACACCTTATTCAAACTTTTTATTTTCAAATTGATGCAAGTTAATTTGAAGAGAAAATTTGACTATTAATTCTAAAAATTTATAATGTGGTGTAAGAAAAATGAAAGATTATAATTTTAAGGGTTTGGATCAGATATGTGATTTGAAAATTAAGAAATTAGAGTTGAAGATGAAGGTTGCTGAGTTTTTATTAAAAAAATTATGGTTGAAGATGAAGGTTATTGAATTTTTATTATTTACTTGATTTATTAATTAATTAATTAGTTTTAAGTTTTTAACAAAATGATTAAATGAGTTAATAAAATTAATTTTAATTTTAAATATTAAAAATTATCTAGTCAACAACAATTACAATGTTACCATGTGTCACTTCATCCAAAAATATTCAGATCACCATTTTTTTATTATAAAAATATTCATAAATAACTTTTTTAAAATTTATTAGAATTTGCAAAGGTATAAATCAAACAAAAAAAATTGCAGGGACTAAAATCAAAGCGAAACATATTTACAAGAACAAAAAACATCTTTAAACCATAATTATATATT
This sequence comes from Cicer judaicum, assembly GCA_037974835.1. NCBI lineage: Eukaryota > Viridiplantae > Streptophyta > Magnoliopsida > Fabales > Fabaceae > Cicer > Cicer judaicum. Next base: position 635,637 of record JBBPBS010001075.1, on the reverse strand, counting down.
TTTTAAATTAATTTATTATATTTTAAATATTATAAATTAATAAGAAAATTAAATAAGTAATGAAATAATTTTATATTAAAACTATTCATTGATACTAGTTGATACATAATTTAAATTTTAAAAACAAAATCATGAGTAACAAATAATTAAATTTTATTTATTTGAATGTAAATAAAGATATGATATACATTATATGTAAATGACAAGAATACCTTGTAAACAAATTATATTTATTTTAAAATTTCAATTAACCTTCATATTTTTATAATTGTAAATACTAATTTATTAAATTATATAAAAAGACAAAACTGCCCTTGTGTAAAATCATAAATATTTTTTAAATTAATTATTAATATTTTATTTTTAAGTTTAATGTCAAATTCTATTAATTATTTTTCTATTTTATTAGATTTACATTTTTATATTTTAGATTATATTTTATAAATTGTTTTTATATTTATATTTTATTATATTTCAATTTATATTTTAAATTATATTTTTTTAGGGTAATTGAGGAAACTACTTTTCTTATGATATCCTACTAGTTTCTAACTCAGCTCATATTTAAGATATAAATTTTAACTAGGGAGACAAGATATGATATAATTATAGATTAACTTATCATATCTTGTTGGTTCATCAAACATTAGACTTAGACATGATATGATAATTTATTAATATCATGTCTATCAAACGGGTCATGCGGAAGCTGAAATTTATGTCTCTCTACTAAATTATGTGACAACTATTTATTTCAAGTACAAATCATCTAAAATCTAACATACTAAAATAATCGATTATTTTCAACTCAAAAAATATTATCTCTCTCAACTCTTATTTCTCTCATCTCTTTCTCTTTTCCTTATCTCTCTATCCTCTTCTTTTCTCTCTATCCTCTCCCCCTCTCTATTTCATAACAAAAAATCCTAGATTTCTCTTCTTCTTCATCCATTAGAGAGGTAGACGTTTAGGTCTATTTTTGGTCTAGAATCTCCACTCCAAGTTATTTTATTATCTCATTTTGTCAAAACAAGTTGTTTTCTACATAAATTTAGTTTTTTCTTTGTGTTTTATTTTTAATTTTGTCTTGTGAGTGCGATGTTTAGTTTGTTCATTATTATGGTATGATATTAGTTTCTATATCAAAATATGGTTGGAGAATATCCCGACTCATGATGAATTTGCTTGTACTATTCTTATTTGCAATTGAATGAAAGTTATTTATATGTAAAGAAAATAGTAAGTCTGCGATATGTTACTCTACTTAATATTTCATTATAAACGATGAATTTCATTAATCCAACCGTAAAATTAAAAAAAATTATTAAATAGATTAACGACACAATTTTTTTTAAAAAAAATAAAACTATTTTATACTTCATTAAATAACTTTAAATGAATGTATAATAAGCTTATATAAAATATAAGTAAATATCAATGGTTGGATTACATATTTAGGAATTTTAAAGATATATAAAAATTGTATTATTAATCATTTACATATTATGTCAATAATCAATTGTTGGATTGGTAAAATTGATTGTTTATATTGAGTTATTAAGTAGAATAACTTATAAAATACTTATTATTAGAGTCAAGGGATCTCCAATATATATATATATATATATATATATATATATATATATATATATATATATATTGTATGAATTTAATTTATATACATCATTAGTGTAAATAATTTTTATTAATGTTTGACTTTTGTTCTAACAAAAAGGATATGTTATTGGTCAAAATTTTGGGGAAACATCTAAGGTACAACATCATGAAATCAAAACTAGAACATGTATGGAATCTTGTAGGAGGTTCTGAATTGATGTAGATGGGGAACACTTTTTTATGCGGTTAAGGTTTATGGAGAAGAAGATAAGAATAAAGTCATCAATGTAGGCCCTTGGATTACGATCACTATTTAGCCCTTGGATTACGATCACTATTTAGCCCTTGGATTACGATCACTATTTAGTAGTACGATAATGGTCTCCAACAGTCAATGCGATGACCAACAGTCAATGTGACGACGACTGCAATCGACAAAAGGATGGTGTGAATAAGGATTTTGGGTCTTAATATCGTATAGTATGATGAAAGTGTGCTTTGGGCTTTGGCTCCTATGGTGAGTACCATTGTTAAGGTGGATCTTCACACTTTATGAATTGCACGAGGGAAATTTGCTTGAATGTGCGTTGAGGTTGATCACACACCAAGTCCAATACGAAGGTTTATGTGACACCCTAAATTCCAAAATAATATATATGATAATTTATATCATATTCCTATAAAATTTGCAGTGGATAAATAAAATTATATTTTCAAGAAAATAAAAATATTTGTAACTAATTTAGGATATCACGTTTCTCAAAGTACACATGCAACAATTCGAATTTTATTACTCAAATAAAATAATTTAATCTCAATGAACTTGATTTAAGTATAATTATTTGATTTAATTCTAAAAACTTACTAGTACTTCTAAGGTTTTCATACAAAAATTTGATCCAAATTAAATAAGTAAAATACAAATTAAAACTCTTATTCCCGGTATCACCTATCAAAGCGAGGTTCCTCCCAAACTTGAACTTCAAGACTCATTAACCTGTAATAACTGCGATTTTGCAAACGCAGGACCCAGCCAGTCAAACACAACAACGAAGGAGGTGAGCCTTGAAATCATGTTAATAGTATAATATGAGTAAGAAGAACACGCAAACAATCATAATAGAGCCGTATCATAATCACTTTACGATATATCAAAATATTTAATTAAATAGTATCATACTATAACATCAAAGTCACTTAAGTAAAATAATCATCTCATTATAATATGTATCAAGCCATCTAATTATTATTACCTTTGAAACACATCGATCACAACAAAACAATCACAAGAAAATGCAATGCTATGCATGAGCTTAGACTCTACTTTACAATGTGGTACCATTCTAACTCTGAAGTACTTGATTAGAAGGCTTGATACTATGCCACCATCTCGGTGGACGGACAATTCAAATTGGCCATGTCCTCATAGATCCCCTCAACTCAACCCAAGACACATATACGTGACAATCGAGGTAAACGTGTGTTGCATGGTAGCTCCCGACATTTGGAGTGCTACCTCCAAGTCACCTAGGAATTCCCCACCCGAATACCTCCAAGGTCTAGCAATCTTGCCTTACGGCTCGACAGCAGACCGCCACGATCAGGCTTATTTAGTTGTACTTCCCCATAATCACTAGGCTTGTCAGGACCTACCTATATGATGACAAAATAATCTCCACTTCACAAATTCACAATATTTATTTTCTCCCCTCGTTGGTATATAATACTCCATTAAAACTGTCATCTTAAATACAAATTGAAATCACCAATATTTCATCAACTATGAGGTTAATTCAATATTCTCATCACGATTTAGAAATCACTATCATCATCATCACATAAACTCCTCACAAATTTATAGCATCACTATCATCAATCAAACATTATCACATAAACTTATCACAAATTTATGACATCAGAATTATTAATCGTACACCATCATCATCATTATATAAAATTATCACAACACATATCACACATTCAAATAAATAAAATCAATCAACATCCTACAAATATTTCTATTCTATATTTTAATCTCACAACTTTCATATTTGCACATTAATTAATTTATCCCTCAAAGGGCTACTGCCATACGTAGCGAGCCCGGATGAATCGTTGGGAAATACGGTTTTCCCGTTCATCTCACAATTATACTCATGACTTCAAACACTCTCTCACCCCTTACCTTATTTCGACGTTTTCACCTATGAATACGATTCGACGCCGAAACAATCTTTGTTCTTTGACTTTTTGTCCTTCAATCGATCTAACTCGAAAATTTATGGGTAAACGTCAAAAATAAATTATGAGGAGATATTCTAAAAAAATTAAATTCGAAAATTGGTCAAAGAAAATTACCATAAATCAGAAAATCAATCAGTGGATAATATAGCCACTTTTCACACAGTCGTTTTGTGGAATTGTGACAAGACCAATGTGCTTCTTCCTACTAGAAGCATTCAATAAGGGGACTCTTTGTCCCCATATTTGTTTGTCTTATGTATGAAGCGTCTTACCCACATTATTGTTGATCAATGAAGGCCGACTACTGGAAATCCATGTCAAATGGTAGATATAGGCCTCAAATTTGTCATCTTGTTTTTGCTAATGATCTTCTTCTTTTTGTAGAGGCTTTTATTGAGGAAACTCAATGTGTAGTGCATTGTTTGGATCAATTTTGCACAACATCGGGTTAGAAGATAAATAGTCAAAAGACTCAAATTGTTTCTCAAAAAATGTTTATCAATAACTCATAAATGACATCCTACACCATACAAGTTTCAGTTAGGATGATACTATAAATAATTATCTTGGAGCTAATATTACTCTAGGGAGCACTACTAGGGTAAAATTCAATAATATTGTAAGCACAATTTGTAACAGGTTGAATCGGGGGAAACACCGACGTTTGAGTTTCGCTGATAGACTTGCGCTTTCCAAATCTATGCTTTGTTTTATTCCCTACTCCTATATGGAATATATTAAGATACCTAAAACCCTTTATGATGAAATGGAAAAAATTCAAAGAGATTTCTTGTGGGGAAAATTCAATAATAATGTAAGCAAAATTTGTAACAAATTGAATATGTGGAAACACCAATGTTTGAGTTCCGCTAGTAGACTTACGCTTTCCAAATATATGCTCAGTTTTATTCCTTACTCCCATATGCAATATGGTAAGATCCTTAAAACCCTTTATGATGAGATGGAAAAAATTCAAAGAGGTTTCTTGTTGGGGATTTCGATCAAGTCCATATAAAGCTCATCTAATCAATTAGGACATTTGTTGTCTTTCTAAGACTTATGGCGGTCTTTGGATTTAACAAACATCAACAAATGAATGGAGTTTTCCTTATGAAAATGCTTTACAATATGATAAATCGGCCTAATGATCTCTAGTGTAGAGAGATAAAGACCTTCAAATGATCATCAATTGTCAGTCGTATGATTCTTGTTTATCAAAAGCTCTTGCTAGTATATTTGATTAATTCAAAAATCACATTGTTTGGAAACTTGGAGACGGTACCAATACTAAATTCTTCTTGATAAATGGGTCCTATATGGTTTTTCTCTTATGGTGGCCTTGAGTCAACCCTTCATTGACATGACTCTTATTGAGCGTGATACTTTCATTGTAGAAGGAAATTGGGATATCAAATGTATTACTTCTCACATTCCTCCTAGCATTGTGAATCTCGTGCTCACCCTCCCAAATCTAGTAGATACTTAAGGCATAGACTCTTTAGGTTGGCGGGGAACTAATACTCGTCAATTTAGTGTTTAGAATGCTTATGAGTTGGATAGAAGGGACTCTCCATCGATAGAGGAAAATTGAAAAATTCTCTGGAAATGGAAGGGTCTCATAGAAGATTCTTTGGAAGTGGAGGTGTCCTTAAAGAAACTAGATTTTCATGTGGCTTGTTGCTCATGAGCGTTTTTTAACAAATTATCGAATGAGCAGATTAGGAGTAGGGATAAATTACATATTTCTTTCTTTGAATTGCAGAGATTTGATTTTTAAAAATAATAATTGGCAGTTGCTAGCAACATCTCAAGACAAATGACAATCCTCTGTTGGAAACTTTGGATGTGGAGGAACAAGTCTATTTTTGAAGAGGGTTTTCTTCGGCTGACAGATCTTATTACAAAGATGGCAATGAATATTGACAACTTTAAGCAAACTTATATAGGTGTTCATTCTCGAAGTCGGGACACAATTTACATTGTTTAGAAGTGTCCTCATGAAGGATGGGTCAAGTTGAACTGTGATGAAGCCTATAAGAAGTTTGTTAATCTTGCTGGATACATAGGGTTACCTCTCACCAGATTGAACGAGAACTGGAACAGAGACTGAGGGAAACTAAGGACTGCCAATTCACATATCTTCCTAAATCAACTCGAAAACAAAATGATCATTCTTAAAATTGTGAGTTTTTCTTTAGAACTACTTTTACATTTTGCATGTGAGTTATGGGTTCGAAGTCTATTTTTATTTTTATGATTAAACTATTTTTTTGGGTTTAGTAATGGGTTTCCTTAAAACATGAGAGTGAAAGAACTATGAATTTTAGCATGTAAGAAAAGTTTTGTGAAATTGCATTCAACAGCCTCTGAAAATCATGCATTATGCATATGTGTTGTTCATGATGTGTTAAGAATTTAAGAAATAGAGTAAATGTGATAGGTGAAGTATTGAGTTAATAGGTTTCCAAATTTCATCGTATGTCATTCTGCTTGTGATTATTCTTTTATTTTGCCTCTGATTTCTCTTTTTTGCTTCTAGATAGTTGTGCCTCTAATTCTCTTTTTGTTCCTGGGCAATTTTACCTTTGATCACAATCCCTCTAGTCATGTTGTTGATCATGTTGCTTCTGATCCAAGTTCTTATGATTACACTGCCTCTAATTAGAATCTGCCTCTGATCATGCTACCTCTGATCAACAACCTGCTTCTAATCATGCTTCCTCTAATCATTAACTTGTTTCTGATCATGCTTCCTTTGATCCTCTAGTCGAGCTTGCCTTTGGTCCAAGCTTCCTGATTTGAACCTGTAATTTAAAATGCAAATTCACAATTTAAACAAACAACTAGCTAAAGTTTTTAGAATTGATTTAGAATTATGGTATTCTTTGATTGTAATGTATTACTGAGTTTATGAAACAGTTGTGCGTGTGAATGGTGCATTACATATATAACATTACAAATGCATTGCATTTATCAAGTCATAACATGTATTCTCCAAGTACATAGTGGGACATTTGAAGATTGTTGCAGGTATAGAACAATTAGTAAAGGAAGAACAATTGGAACAACGTCAAAGATAATTGAGAAACTTTTCTATAATTTAAAAAAAAGAAATAAGACATGCATTTTTCTAAATTTTTAAGTAAAAGAAGGAAGTGCTAATTGACATATTTTATGAAAAGTTAATGTTTAACATAAATTGTCTATTATTTCATGATTTATATGCATATGTGAAAATAAAATTTTTAAACTATCTCTCCACTTTTTAAAACTCATTGAAATTATCATCTCTTATTTTCTTATATTATAAGAGATAAAAGTGGTTAATAATTAATTCCAACAAATTAGTTTCAACACTAGAAGATAACCTTACCAAACTCGATTTGGATTAATTTTTTTATTGAAGTTGAATTTTTAATTTGATAATTCATTAAACAAGAGTCATAAACTATATATTAATCATATCAATAATGATATTTTAATGTCTTATATAGTAATTGCATCTATTTTTTATTAAGATGTATAAATTTATTACCATACTATAAATAATTGGTAGTGAATTTTTCTATCAATAAGTTTGAAATTCTTCCGTAGCTCGCACACCATCACTTCATCCTAAATTTCATTAATTTATTTATATAAAAAATATATATACGAAGAAAAGTTTGCAAATTGATTGGGAATTAAACAGAAACGGTTGAGTTCGGAAAATGGAGAGAAGGAAACCGAAAGCAGTATTCATGGCCTTCGGTACTAAAGGCGATGTTTACCCTCTTGCTGTAACTACTCCTTCTTCTTCTTCTTCTTCTTCTTCTTCTTCTTCTTCTCTTAGTTTTTTCATTTCCGTCAACGGTCTAGGGTTACAAATTTAGCCCTTTTGTTCGCTGTAGTGGCTTTTGTTCCGTTAAAAGCACACCATATAAATATAACTATCAAAACTATTGAAACTTAATTTTGTACTCCTAAATCTCTTTTTTCTTTTTTACTTATTATGGAGTCTTCTCGAACGAATTACATGCAAAAAAATATCTGAAAAGTTGATGTATCTATTTATAATTTTTAAACAGCATCACCTTTTTAGATATTATTTTTGCTTATATTTAATTTCAGAAAGAATATATTGTTGGATTCCTTAGAATTTTTGTCAATGAGTACAGAAACAGTTATGTTATAAGACTATATACATTAATGTGGTGTAAGATTGTTTATTGTTCTTGTCTTTGATTTCAATTCTGATTTTACAATAGATTTGTTGATTGCAGGCCATTGCAGCAGCGTTTGCTTGTGACCAGAAACAATACAACGTGATTCTAATAACTCATTCAGCACACAAGGTTTGCGTCATAAGCATTTTACATCGCGTCAATTAGAGCATTATTTTTCTAGTCATTATTGATGTAGGATACTCCTTCATTATTTTGCATTATATTACAAAACAATAGCAATTTGTTTAAATATAGTTATTTAACAATACTGCAATAAGTTATCCATAAAATTTCAAGAGATACAAAGAAATAGCTTTTCATTGTTACAACAACTGTGTTAAAATTATGATGTTCTACTTCTTTGTATTTTCTTTTCTTACTGCTAAGAAGCTGATATTCTTATAAACAAAATATTTCCTTCCAGAGCTTAAGTCCTCACTTGAGTGAAAATCATGTTGAATATTGCGCAGTTTCATCACCCCCGGTTCTTTCTGCTGATCAGAATAACAATATTGAAGGTTTGAGCTGTCTACTTGGTTTCACTCACAAAATTTGGAGAGCTATTATTATAAGAGGAAAGTCTATAATTCTAACAGGTCTTTTATTTTATCAGGGCAAGCAGAGTCATCCTTTTTATTGCAGAAAAAGAAAATTACTGGAGATCATAGACAAGAATGCTATTCTCTAATTGAAAGGATATTTGATGATGGCCTGAGCTTGGATGGTGATCTTATCGTGATAAATTTTTTCGCTTTGGTACTGGAAATTGAGAATTGTAGTTGAGATTTTTTTACTAGTTTTTGAGATCATTGTGGATGAGGTTTTTTTGAAACTAGGACTTGTTATTGTCAGTGGCAATTGATTTATAGAAATGTTCCAATAGCTGCATCCTAATAGAAAAGTACAATAATGTTTCCATGACCTAACATTAAGTGGAATATTCTTTTGAACTACTGAAATTTCTAAACTGCTATGCATGTATATTGTCCACTTGCTTATTATATACATACATGATACATATATGATCCCTAATTCCACTATTTGGTTAAATGATCTGTTGATTGAGGAGATATTCATGATTTTTCAGGAAGGATGGAGTCTTGCAGAATGTTTTTCTATCCGTTGCATTGTAGCTGCACCTTATGTTGTTCCATACAGGTACTTAAGAAATTCATTTCCTTTCTGTATTATCAACTATCAATGAGTTTGGATACAACTATGCTTGTTTTGTGTTGAGAAGTGACGCTCTTGCAAGGGCATCAATACACGAGTTTCTCCTAACATTTGAGATTCAGAAATTTTAGGGCTCGCATACTTTGTGAAAATGTTTCCTATATTTCAGTTTTTAAAATTTGTGTCTACTTATTAATAAGGAGGTAAGAAACTTTTGAAGTGAACAACTCTCTATATTTCTAGAAACAATGAAATGTCAAAAAATTGATTTCATTATTTTCGGAAATGCATCTTCATTAACTAGCATTTCATCTTCTTTTCATGACAATAGTTCACTTCAAGAGTCTCTTATCAAGGTAAATGAACACACATTTAGAGAATGAAAACACAACGTTCTCACAAAGTAAACAAGGCCTTAGTTTTCCTTAATAATAAAACATGAAAACTTTGAAAATTACAAAATGTATCCCATAGCTATTGGTTGGCCAAGAGTTCTTGAATATTTTATTTGTTTCACTCATGAAATGTTAACTACTCCCTCCAGTCTCAATTATAAGCAAAACAAATACATGTATTTGTTGCCTTCAAATATAAGCAAAAGTCAATTAATCTATCCATATTTAATGACATTGTTCCAAAAATATCCTTGCACTAGTTCCTTAATATTGTGGGAGATGACCATAATTGTTAGGAGTAAGTTAATAATTGTATTTCTTTTCTACATGAAATTAAGAAAACTAAATGCACTTAACGACTATTTTTATTAAGTGTGAAAGTATAATTGACACTGGAAGAGCAGTGTTCTCGATGGCAGAGAGGCCAAAATCCGCTATTTTTGGCCGCCATAGTCGCCGTCACGTGTAAAGAAAACTGAATCACAATGTTCAAGTAAAAAGGGTTGTCGGTTTGTAAGTTGTTTGCCATAGTCAGCAGGTTAGCTGATTTAAATGTCCTTCAATTTTTGCCTCAGAAATGCAACACTTTTCAGTTTTCATATGCACTAAAGATGTTTGAATGTACGATGTGCATCCAGTGAATGATGGAATTTGGTTTTTGAACCTACTTTTTTAACACATTTTGATCTTTTTTAATGTTTCATTTACTGTGTAGTGCACCTGCATCATTTGAAAGACAATTCCAAAGAGAACTTCCTCTTCTGTATAGATATCTTACTGAAGCTCCTTCTGGTAAGGTACTTCTTCAGTTACTATGTTCTAATGTTTTTTGTTTGGAAAGATGCTACATCAAGTGATTCTGTTTATTTTCCTTCTTCTACATGTGCTTTCCGTTTATAAAAGAGAAACCATTGTGTAAAATAAAGACAAATTTTTTCCCAACCATCTTGTTTCCCTACAGGTTTGCTGGAAGGATGTGACTCATTGGATGTGGCCTCTTTTCACAGAAAATTGGGGATCATGGAGAAATGACAACTTACATCTTAGTCCATGTCCATTTACTGTTAGTGCTTCCTATTATTTTTCTTCACCACGTCTAATAAACTTTATTTATGGCAACTTGTTTGTGCTTCAAAATTAAAACAATGTTTTGTGCCACCTTATCTGATTGAACTTAGACGGGCCCTCTTTTTTGTTGTTATTTTATTGATTTTAGGATCCAGTTACAGGCATTCCTACTTGGTATGATAGGCCACAATCTCCTCTTGTGATGTAAGTCAAGATATTTGAATGCTAAAATTGTTTTGTAGGAAATTAGTTTCAATGAAGTCTGTCTCGGTACTTACAAAACAGCTTCATATTGATATTTTTTTGGCGCTGTTGCTGGAATATTTCATGTCTTATTTGTATATTAACTACCAAGCTAGATCCAAATTGTTTGGAGCTTTGAAATGATGTATTTTACGGTGATTTGTATAAGTTTTTTTTATAACCAATTAAATTGCCATTGAGGATTTTTTCTGTTTTGGTCCTATCAGTGCTGTCAAATAGCAGCTATAGAGACACTATAATACTATAGCATAGTGGAATATGAACAAATTACTATTTTCCATGATTCCCTATGTTGTACATAGTGTTGTTAAATAGTAGCTATAGTGGCCGCTATAGTATTGTAGCATAACAAGAGTTTGAACAAACCACTGTTTTTTTACTAACCATGATTGACAACACTGGCTCATACACATTAAAATTCCGGATAAACAATTATTTCCTTTTGATGCAACTTAATTATAGGATATTATTTTTAATTTTGATTTATATACTTGCGTGATCACATAAATTTACATGGTCTTTTGAATTTATAAGGAATATTAGGTCTACTGTTGTAGCTGACTATGCACTGCTCAACAGGTATGGCTTTAGTAAAGAAGTCGTGGAATGTCCGGGTATGCTCATTTGTCTTTGATAAAAATTATTTTACTATATTCCATTGTTTTAAATATAATAGATTTAATGTTCCACTTTCCAAGTAGCTTAGATTCACTGTACAGAGGTTGAATAGATTCAAGTAAATGTACATATATGGTTGAAAAGGCTTAGGACAATTATACAAATACAATATTTTGGCCATTGCATTGTTTCTTCATCCCCCATACTCATGAAAGGCCGTTGCAGCTTGTCATATGGATGAAATTCTTGCTCTGCAAAGAACCTCTCGGCTCTGCCAACCCATCCAATGGTATCTAATTCCGTAAAGTCAGGTAACTCCACCTTCTTATAGCCTACATAATCGTATCCCCCTCACTGACTCTTGAATATCTGTTAGGTCAGACCAATGATAGATCTCAAAAATCTAGGTAGTTAAACTATATATTATTGAATGGTAAAGATGGGCTCAAGAGCTCTACAATGGTGGAAAGTACTTGAGAAAGGATAAACCAAAGTTCAAGAACTCCTTACCAGTGCAAGGTGCTCCTTGCCAGAGAGAAATCTCTCTTAACAATAATTCCCCATGACCCTACTCACGATATATTCTCATTCCCTAGCAAACTCTCCTAGAATCATGGTCCACATCACTAACTTCCATTCTCCTTCCTATTCTTCTTTCCTTTGTGAGCAAACACTCTCCAAATAGCAGGCTTGGGCCTTGCTTCAGTAGTCTCATTATTAAACGGTACAAAGTCCTATCACTGTCAAAGGAAATAAGCTCTCACGGTTTTGGGTGAAACTAGGATGTCATGTTGGCCCTTTAGAGGCAGAGGTGGGGTGACATGGGCATGCTACAAGATCCCCACATTTTGTTATTTTCTTGCGCAAATGGTATTGATTGGCTATTTATGAAATTTTTATTCATATTTTTAGAGTCCCATATTGGATAGTGATATGGCCTAAAAAGTGACTATATGAGGTGGACATCTCTCACCTAACAAGCTAGTTTTGTGGGGTTTAACTGAGACCCTTGATAAAGTGAAAAACAACGAGAATAATGTATTATTGATTGAAAATCATAACTATTATAGAAGATGACCCCTGTAATCCTAGAGCTAATGCTCCATACAAAGGAGATGATTTTCCCTCTCTGCCTAACCCAAAAGGTTTCTAACAAGAAAGCTGTTGAATGACCTCTCTCTCCCCTCCCTCTCTTATTCTCACTTCCTGCCACACCATGCAACGTTTCTCTAACTTCCTGTTCTGTTTAGTTGTTGGGCTTAGGCCCACTACCAGCCTCCCTCGATAAATTTATTCATACTGATTGTGTTTGACTCCCTTCACAATATGTTTCTATATTTGCCGTAGTCTTCAATAGATCCTAATGTTAAGCTTTGCTAATTGGACTAGGGGAGTTATTCATACTCAAAGATATTAAAGACTATTGAGAAAGCTAAATTATTTCAGGATGACCAGGCTTGATATAATACTTTGTTGTCAACATTGAGTCAATTTCTTAATTCTCCATGTTGGGATGTATTTATTCATATTTTAAGATATATTAGTGGTTCACTCTAGTAAGGGATGAAAATAAAGGTTGTATAGATATTGTTGCTTATATAGATGTTGGACAGATCAAATCTCGTATATATAGAAGATTGGCTTCTAGAGATTGTCATCTAATTGAAGAAAATCTTACTTATGGAAAAGCAAGATGCAAAATGTCATTGTGAGATCTAGTTTGGGTGTGGAGTATTGAGTCACGGATTTTTTCTACTTGTAAACTGATTACTTCAAGAATATATATGTTATGCGACATAGGCTCTATGAAACTATTTGTAATAGTCAAGTAGTTACTATACATATTATGTCCAACCTCATATAGAGATTGATTGTCACTTTCTCTAGCAAGTCTCGTATATATCAATCCCTAAATTTTAGGGATTTAGGTATTTTAGTTGTATTTGAATTGTGAATATCACCTAATTAATTTGAGTGCACTTACAGCTTATTGGCCATCAAGAGTGCGGGTTTGTGGTTTTTGGTACCTTCCTACCAAATGGCAGTTTACATGTATGCAATGCAGAGAAACATCAGTATATGATTCATTAGAACATCGATATGCTAAAGATAACCTATGTCCCCGTCATTTAGAGTTGCAAAATTTTGTAAAGGCTACACCAATTTTTATTGGGTTGAGTGCTATCGGAAGGTACAGCTTGCTTCAATTTTGTGTTAAACATTGTAACACAGCATAGTTGTGTTTATCATTGTAATTCTATATATTTTAAACCTGACGTTTCACATTTTTACTTGCAGCATGGGTTTTTTAAAAGACCCTCATTCATTTATTTGTGTTCTTCAGGAAGTCCTGAGAACCACAAATTATAGATTTGTTCTCTTTACAGGTGGATATGAACCTTTAGAGTCGGTGATTCACACAATTGCTGCTGAAACAACATTTGACCAGAATAATTGGAGTGAAGATTGTGTCCCTCTTTATAATGGCCGATTGTTTTGTTTTTTTGGGTGAGTTTTTGCTAGCTAGTTATACAAATTACAAAGTTAAAGCTTGGCCAAATAAGGAATTTCCTTTTATAAATAATTGTGATTTTCACAAATAAAATTCAGCTCTCAGGGATCTTGTAATTTGAGTTTCAAATTAATTTGGATTTATGGTATAGTTTAGTGGCACCGACTGTTGAAGTTATGCTAATTAGCTACTGAGTTTTTTTCAACCGAAGAATGATGGTTTTATCTATTGTAAAATATACAGTTCAATTCCATATGGTTGGCTTTTCCCAAAATGTGCTGCTGTGATTCACCATGGAGGCAGGTAAGATAATTTGTATTTTGATCTGCTGGTTGTTCTGATATTATCAGTAAATTGAATTGAAGTATTCAAGAGAGGTGCTTGCTAATAGATGTTTTTGTGTGGGATGATCATCTCTAATTAGTGGAACTACTGCTGCTGCATTACAGGCAGGCACACCACAGGTTAGTAATAAATGAAATCCTTGATACCATATGGCCTTTTATTAGATGCTGGATACTCAGTTGTAGGATTTTTACACTCATAATACATTGAATAAAACAGAGCAGAAGACATACTTTTTACTAAAAGATGTCTGATACTTGGATAGTATATATTGAAGGATCACAATATGTTGAATTATTAGCCATGGATTGGAGACATACTGCTGGTTATAGAAGAGGATTCTCGTAATTCGGTTTTATTTATGGTTACCTGAGTATTCTCTGAAGGCTATGAGTTTTTCATTTGGGTTAAATATGTTTTTAATTTCTATCTATAAATCACTCAATTCAAATTTAGTTCCTATATTTTTTTTATTCATTTTTAGTCTTCACCTGTGAAAGAATTGCATGCTTTTAGTCCCTCTTTAGGACTAAAAGCGCCTAATTTTTGTAGAAGGTAAGAACTAAAATGAATAAAATTTTATAGGTACTAAGCTTGAATAATAAGTGTTGAGATATTTCCCTCTGATTTACTTTCCTTTATTTCTGTTATGTGCATACCTTTCTGATTGTAAATTAATTAGGTAGATAGAGATTATTATTCTTATCCCTATAATTATGGGATCTTAGATTGTAATCCTATTGTTATAAATAGATAAGGCCGAGGGTTAAAATAGAGGAAAGACTTGGCCAACTAAAATATTTTGTTGGAATTGAAGTAGCCTGGTCAAAGAGAGTTGTTGTTACTTGTAAGAGGAGGTATGCACTTGACATTTTGGAGGACACCCAAATGTTACATTGCAATTCCATTGACACAACTATGGATCCAAGTATTAAGCTTATGCCAGATAAAGGGGAATCATTTTTTGACCTGTGTAGATATCCAATGTCAGTTGGAAAGTGAACTACCTTACTATGACTAGACCAGACAAATAATTTATTTTTAGTGTTAGTGTTGTGAGTCAACTCTACTTGTTATAGTCATTGTGACACAATGGATCAAATCTTGAGACATATAAAGGGGTTCCCGAGAAGAGGGTTAATTTTATGAGAACAAAGTTCATACTAATGTAATTGCATATATGTATCTAGATTGACTTGTATGTCCTAGTTAGAGCCGATAACACCTAATTTCTAACCCATGAGCTTCTAACTTGGAAAAACAGCTCGATGAAGTTAAAAAATGTTGACAAACCTAGAGTTGGAGAAAGAAGAATTGTTTTGATTTCCAACTTTGCTTATTTCAGTGGCCCAAAGGCAATATATAGATACTTAGATAGTAGATAAGTTGACCACAAGATTTACCCCATAATTACCTAATCATGAGCAGCTAAAACAAACAACCTTGTACAAAACTTGGCCAACCCATTGATTCTAGAAGTATCTAGCTATGGCCAAAAGGATCCAAACATATACTGAAAAGGGAAATGACATGTTTTATTTTTAAAGGATAAGGAATATGTTGTCACATTGCCTCATCATAAGTGACCCTTCATTTGATGCATTTTTGGGTTGTCATGTGGCTTATAGTTAATCGGTCTTTCATGGATAATTCTTGATCCTCAATTACTTGTTAAGTAGGTACTTCTATGGAAATTAATGTGGCTTTCAGTTAATTTGCTCATTTACAGTACACTTGTTTAATTCTCACAAAGCTGATCCTAGTCGCGAGGGATTAAATTTCTTATTTTGTTTCCTAATTGATGGATGTCATAAATATAGTTGTTAATTGATTGAGGGTGTGATACTGTAATGCTAGATTGCTAGTTACATGCTTGAAAATTTTACCTGAGTTTATAATTGTTAATTGCTTGAAAATTTTACACGAGTTCATAAGTTGCTATACTGTAATATTAGGGTGCTTCATTTTCTCCATTATGTTTATATTTGCTATTGCATTCATTCATTCTTATTAATTGTTGCTGCCTAAAATAGTATTTTATGGTTGAGAATGAGATTGGTGGGTCTGGAAGTAACACAAGTGCATCTGCTACTACATCTTTCAAAGGTAGAGGGAGGAAAATTGCCTCTGGAAATAGGAATGATATTGGGTGGAAATATGAATAAAATGGGTTGGACTATTCAAAAACTAAAAAAAAAGAAAGAAATGGAATGAATAAAGAGTTTTGGAAATAGAGGTTTTTGAGGGGTTTGTTTTATTTATAATACAAAATCTTTTTATTTTGGGGGAACTTAAAAATTATATTAGAGGAGGATTTTGGAGGACTTGGACAAATTTTTCATATTATTTTCATATTATAATACTCTATAAATTAAAAATATATTAATCATAAGCATTCTCTAACCATTATCTACAAAATCACTCATAAAATATAAAAGATTTCTCTATATTTCTCTATTTTCTCCTCCCTCCAAAGTCCTCCCTTCGCTTTCCCTCTAAACTCCTAAACAAAGTCTTAGTGTCCATCAATCAAAGCACGTCCATAAGAGACGCAACAGTCCTGAGACATACAACTACTATATTCTTCCAAAATCAACAATTTATAGTCATCTTTTCAATTTTTGTTTTATCTTCTGTACTTACAAACCTATGATATTTTTACTCTTCTGAACAAAACATATATATCAATGACGGTTTGTGTTCATTGAGACAATCAAGAGTCAATCAAATATGCGATGACAAATCTTCTCATACTAAGCCTAATCAAATCCCTCCTGTAAGTGACCTTTCTGACCATAATAATTAGCATTGATTTGGAGTAAATCACTCTTTATAATAACTTGATGATTAGTCAATTCTTTCTCAAAATCCTCAAATATTAAATTAACGCAACGAGAATTGAAAATTGAAATATTTCGTAAGCATCTTAAACTATATAGATCAAAGAATGTGAAGAAAGAAGAGGCAGAACAAAATGTGAAATTAAAGAAACCAAAGAGTTTTTTAAATCAAAGAAGTAAAGGAAAGAAATCAAAGAATGTGATCAATAAAAGCCTCTCTTCATGCCCTGTTTTTTAGACGCAGAAAAGAAGAGGTTGTTGTACAAGCCACAAGATAACACCATTTACGTGACACTGCTGCCGGAGTTTCATTTCTCAGGGTGACCGGTGGTAGGTTAGGATTCAATTTTGGAGATGAATTTCCGACTTCTTTTTGGTTTTCTCAGACTCAATTGTTTCATTTCTCCAAAACGTGTGGAAGAAGCCTTACAATGGGCTGAACTGGTTAGGCCTAAAAAAGAGGACTTGCGAGTAACTTGTAAACTGGCCTGATTCCACCCAAGTTTAGTGATTTTGAAGCGAGTAAACTCGCTGTTTGTTGTATGTTTACTCAAATTTGATTCTACCCATGAGTTGACTGAAAATTTGTACCTAAAAGTGTGGAATCGTTAGAACTTACGAGGTAAAACTTTATCTTACAACTTAACTCATCAGATTAACAAACTTGCTTGTACAAGTTTACGAGTGAGTTCACCTAAAACAATTGGTTTACTTAAACTTTTGAGTATGACAACTTTGCATACGAGTATTTCCCACACAACTGTAAATTGTTCAATTGTTTTTTCAGCTGTTTCTCTGCAAATGGTTGTTAGACTACATACGCTTAACATGGCTTTGCAAACTTGCAGGTAGTGTGCCCTTTTGTGCTAGATCAGTTTTATTGGGCTGAAAGAATGCATTGGCTCGGCGTTTCACCTGAACCGCTCAGTAGAAACCACTTGCTTCCTGATAAAAATGATGACACAAGTATCCGGGAAGCTGCACATGTACTATCACTTGCAATACATGATGCATTATCATCAAGAATCAAAACAAGGGCTGCAGAAATTGCTGAAAGAATATATCTTGAGGTAATAACTATTCTTAAATTTTTATGTTATTTTCAAAATAGTTATAACAAAAGCTCTCTCTGTTCCTTTTTAAGTGTGTATTTTAGGAAATTTTTGTTCTTGTTTTCAGAATTCAATTAACTACAGTTTTCGTCAAAATTATCTTTAACTATTTTGTGCAATTTCTTTTACTATCAGTGTATACTTATTGAGTCATTGAACTGTTTTATTTATACACTATGTTTTACCTTTTATTTATATATGATTTCTATTTAGAGTTAAATTACTATATGAATGATGAAATGTTTATGTAGCTCTGCTTTTTCTGTTCTATATATTATTGGTTTCTTTTTCTAACAATAGATATATTAGCTTATTTTTCTGAAGTTTGCCTCTGATTTAAATCTGAAAACTCTAACCATAAGGGTTGTATAACTATACAATTTGTTACATACATGATCCTTCAAATTGCAGGATGGTGTAACAGAGGCAATTAAATACCTCAAGGAAGAGCTGGGTTTAAATTGAGATATTCAATGCCATGAAAATATTCCAAAAATCAACTGCTTTTCTTCGCCATCAAGTCAAATTCGTTGTAATTGTGTTAGCCACTCGCGTCAGGAGCTGACAGCATTAGATAGTTTGGACCTGTCCTTTTTGTAGATCCATTGGTGTATATTTTTTTATAAATAAATATTAATTAGTGGTTGGTTAGGTTTTCTACAACTTTTTTCGTCTTGCTTAAAATTTATTTGATGTCCCTTTATTATAACTGAACCAGTGGTCGAACTTGGTTAATTTAATTGAGAGTTAGGATCAATTGACATCATTTATAATATAAATTGTTTTCCATATCATAGATACAGTTTGTTGGTGCACTGTTTCCTTTTGCTTATTTTTACCTATGGCCAACACATTTTGGGCAAAGAAAATAAAAAACTGTTACATGGATTCGATCACATGACTGAGGAGATGAAGAATTAGCAAGCATGCAAATTTGTTATAACATGTGTAACATTTTTTTTATCTCATAGAAAGATGTAAATAACATAGTTAATTCACTCAATTGTAAGGTTTTATATTTGAATTTTAAATAAGATGTAGAATTCAACAATTTTGGTGTTTAATTTAATATTTTAACTATTGAAATGTATTTATATTTATAAAAATATGAAAAGTTTGGGGTCCCCCTCGCCTCACCCAATCCCACTTGAGACATTTATCGTTGTATATTAAACTTTGGGCAAAACGATTGTTGAACAATGTATTAATAAAATTGTCAAATAGCATATTTACTTGTACAATTTGGGGTATTTTGTTATATATTTTAACTACTAATTACTTTATTTTTTTTTATCAAAGAGAAAATAGTAAATAAATTTGTACATAATTGTCAAATCTTGATTTGAATTCAATACATGATATTCAACTTAACAATATCAACATTTATTAAATAATTGTTTTTTTGTCAATGAGCTAGACCTTATCAATTACTAATTATTTTTTTACCTTGATTCTTTTATTTATCGTGAACTTAATAGACTAAGGAGTAGGTATAAGAATTTGAATTGTATGTTGGTTTTTGAAGTTATTTTGATTTAAAAGAGTCAAGGACCGTTTAGTTTCACTATTTCTTGCATCAAATTTCACATAAAATAGAAAATGCTTAAATATATAATCGATTCTTTTAATTATGTGTGTTTTTTGTTTAGTTCTTATAAATTTTTTTATTTGATTTTGGTCTATAGAAATATTTTTTTTTGTTTTGGTCTTTACTCTTTTGTTTTAGTCCTTATAAAATTATTTTTTATTGAAATGAGTAACTGTAATATATATACGATTCAATTGCAATTTTAGTCCCCTTGTTTTAGCTGAATCACGAAAGTAGTCTCTCAATTTTATTTCTCTTAAATTTTGGTCCCTTAAATAGAATTTTGGTAAATTTTTGGCTTAATTGCAGTTTTGATCCCCCTATTATAGCTGAATCACGAAAGTAGTCTCTCCATTTTATTTCTCCTCAGTTTTAGTCCCTCAAACAGAATTTTGGTCCAAAATTTGATGAAATTTCATTTTTTTTGCATTTATTTAAGTCACATCATGCCTCAAAATCTCATTTGCAACAATTGTACATGAAATCTATAATCATAAATGGTGTAGTATGGCTTTAAAAAAATGAAATTTCATCAAATTTTGGATCAAAATTCTGTTTGGGGGACCAAAACTGGGAAGAAACAAAATGGGGGACTAATTTCGCGATTCAGCTGAAAGAAAGGGACCAAAACTGCAATTAAACCTAATTTTTTTTTATGAAATGTCATTTTTTTAAGTCACATCATAATATTTATGATCATAGATTTCATGTACACTTGTTGCACCACGAGATCTTGAGACATGGTATAATTTAAATACGTGCAAAAAAGGGATACTTCATCGAGTTTTATAACAAAATTTTGTTTGGGGGTTAAAACCTAGGAGAAATAAAATGGGAGACTATTTTCTTAATTCAACTAAAATAGATGGACTAAAACTGCAATTAAGTCTATCTATATATAATATTTTATTTTAGTCTCTGAATTATTGACGATATGAAGAACCAATTTTGTACGAAGACAAAAAAATAAATAAATAGATAACCAAAAAAATTACAAAGAAAAAAATCAAATAAATTTTGGAAAGATTTAAAACCAAATTCCTATAACTTTTGGTCATGATGCCATTTTTAACTTTATGATATGATGCCAAATAAAAAAATTTGGCATACAAAATATTTTTGTATGCATTCCTATAACTTTATGATATGATGCAATTCTTTAACTTTCATGTTTTGTTTGTGAAATCGGATATATTTTATGTAATAATAGAGACTACTCATTCAAATTGAACATGATTATAATGGACACAAAGCTCACTCTTAAATTTTTTAACGCGGCTACATTCTTAATATTGAATTCAAACACATAATTTATAATTAATTTTGTTGATGAAATATTTATATTATGACTTACACATATCCCCATAGTTTTGTTAGCAATATTGCTGATAAAATAATTCTACATAAATTTGTTAGCAATAAATTTTTTGTAGAGACACAGATCTAATAGATATGTGTGGTATATTTTTAAGGTAAATTCTAAGGTATCTATGAGTTCAGTATATATGGGTACTCTTTTAGGTAAACTTTTGTATAATAGACGTGTCTAATTAAATTTTTGTACATTACACAGGTTTATTAAATTAATATAATTCTTTGATTATAATTTGATTTCTCTTCTCTATTTATATGTGTGTGTGAGGTCTGTGGGCCAGAAATTTAAAGTAGTCAAAGTCGTTCATCTTTTTATGCGTGGTACTTTTCATTGTGTTTAATATAGTATGGAAGAAAAATTCACCAAATCAAGGTCAGGTCTGCACAAGGGCTAAGGTGGTCCCTTTTTTTATAAGATTTTTAAAAAAATTAATTGTATTAATTATTATTTATTAACTTTTATCTAATTAATTTATATCTTTTTATGTAATCAACAATAAATACTATAATATAAATATTCAAAATAAATATATAAAAATAAAATTAATTTTTAACAAATTTAATGCTATCATCTTTTTTTCTTTTTTAAATTTATATGGTTTGATTGAAATTCTATATTTAGGAATAGAGATAGTAAACATTTCGACATTTATATAATAGTTATTTTTTATTTTTTTTTAAATAATTGTTCAATTTATCAATCTCAACTTGTTCATTAATATGTCTCTTATATTAATGTAATTTTTAAATTATAAGAGTAATTTTAAACAACAAAATTTGAATTGTTAATTTTTTTTATTATATGTTAAGATAGTAGTTTTTATATTATTAGTTGATATAAATGAATAATTTTTAGCAATAATTAATTTTTTAATTGTGATAAGTTTTTTTAATAGCATTTATGTTTTTATTTTATTTATAAAAATAATATTTCCACGTGAGGTTTCATTCTTCTAAAAAAGTGAGCATTTGTTTAATTTAATTATCAGTATTGGAAATTTGTCTTATTAGAAGTGGTGTCTCTGTTTTTTTAAAAGGAAAAACAACCTTGGAGATAACAAAATTAATGCTCATTGATGTTAGTTGTTTTGTGGATTTTTTTCAATTTCGAACTTTGAAAGAAAAAATAAAAGAACTTGAGACAACTAAGGATACATACTATTGTTTGTTAACAGTTAATGAAATAGTTAAACTCTCAATTAATTATATGATAAACTGTAATTTAAGTTTCAATTGACAAAACTATTTTCGTTTAGAATCTGACGCACATTAAATAAGAGTACCTTTTATAAAGATAATATATAAAAAAATATATATACTATTTAAGACAATGACTCAATTTCCGACAAAAAAGACTAACTCATTAAATGTTTAAAAGAAACACTTGTAATACTTATTTGGAAAATGAATAAAAATGTTAAAACAAATCTTAATCAGAGAATGTAATGAACATGGTTGACATGACATTTACCTACTATGGGTTCTTTGGATATTATTATGTACTATTAATATCTAATTGTTTTCTATTTTTAGGGTTTTCTTTTATTTTTAAAAAATAATCATTTTTTAGAATTTATTTCACTTTTTGTAAATGATGAAATTTAAATAAAAAATTAGAGTCTACAACATTTAAATCCATGTCCTAAGATTTACTTACAAATACATTACTACCAAATTAAGTTGTTTATTATATATTTTGTTCACAAATTTAATATATACTAATATATTATATTAATTTATTTTTGTTGTTATAAATAGATTATAAAATATAGTAGTAGTATTTTTTATAGAATATTTCATCAATTTTTAATCTTTTAAAAAAATTTCATTTTCATTTTATTGTGATAAAACAATAAATACATAATTATTTTTAATACAATTATTTAATATGTTTAAACACCACTCTTGATCATTTATTATCTCATTATATTTATTTCTTTATCTATAATAAATAATTAAAATATTATTCACATATCAATAATAAATATTATATTAAATATTACAAATCACAAATAAATAAAAATAAATATATTCTGTCAAATCAACTATTTAGAAAAGAACGAAGGAAGTAGTATTTCTGAACAATATCAATTTAATTATCATTAATGGACATTTGACTTATTGGAAAGTGGTGTCTAGATTTATGATTTTGGTTTAATTTTTTAACATTGGAAAACAACCTTGGAGACATAAAAAAAGTGCTGTTGGTGGTTTTGGTATTTTTTACGATTTTGAGTTTAGATAATTATTCTTATAAAAAAAAGCTATATTTAAGATCATGGCTCAATTTCCAAAAATAATAATGACTCATTAAATGCTTATAAATTTTGGTAGACAAACAAGGCCTTATAAGTTTATTTGGCCAATCAATAAGAAAGGTTGTCAAAGTTTTGAGCATAAGATTTTTTAAAATGTTATTTGAATATAAATTTTTTTGTCTAAATTACGAAAATTATAAAAATAAATAATAATATGAAATTTATTAAGAATTAATATTATTTTTACAAAATTATTTTTTAAAAAATAATTAATTAATATATTTATTATAGTATTTATGGTTGATTGTAAAAAAATATAAATATTTAAGGATATTTAAATAAAAAATAATTAATACAGTAAAAATTTCAAATAAAATATTATAAAAACTTGATAAATAAAATTCTCACTACAATATTATAATTAAAGATAAATACAAGTATTAATTGCAGAACTAATTGAAAAATGAAATAATTTTACTAATTTGGCACACACTATAGGCTATAAAACAATCTCTTGGCTCACTTGCGACCACTCAAAGTCTATTAACCAAGAACAAAATATTATATACATAAAGATGGCAGAGAAAAGAGACAATGCTACAAGTGTTATAGTAATGGTACTATTTAGTATGTTTGTGTTTAATTGTAAGATGATTGATGCAGACACATACACTGTTGGGGATGAACGTGGTTGGACCTTTGATATTGAAAACTGGCCTTCAGGAAAGACTTTTAAGGAGGGTGACATACTCGGTTAGTATTTCTTATAAACTTTAATTTTGCTTCTTTAGACTCATTGAATATTTGTTAATTTGATTTGGATCGGAGTATTTCTTTTATTTCTTTTTATTTATATTGGTTTTCAATAGATCGTTTTGTTTATTAGTTGACATGCAATTTCTTAATTTGTGTTTATGTTTAACTGCCATTTAAGATTTGTTTTAAATATTAAAAAAATTAAATTTTAAATCATATACATTATTGATAAATAAATTATTTTAAATATTGTTTACATTTAAATTATAATAAGTAAATTCTAAAAGGTCACAAATCATTTTAGTTAAATAATAAAATTAAAATTAAAAAATGAATAATAAGTTATTATTATTTGGATATATTTTTCACACATTGATCTATTTTTTTAAGACCTGCTTTGATTGTTTTCTACGTGCAGTATTCAATTACAACCCTGTGATACACAATGTGGTGAGAGTGAACGAATATGGGTACAATTCATGTGTGGCTGTAGGAGGATCTAGATTTTATGTCTCTGGAGCTGATAGAATTACCCTTGATAAGGGACCCAACTACTTCATTTGTGGGATTCCTGGTCACTGCCCTCGTGGAATGAAAATCGAAGTCAATGCTAATTAGTTATATCTTTTAATGTATCGTACCCTTAAATAAAGTACAAAGTTATTTTAGTTGTTAAAATATTATATAATTGCTTTGTCATATACTTCTTTATTATTGCACCTCTATTTTTGCACCTCTAATTTTTAACAATGTTGTTTCTTCTTTTTGAACAACCAGATTTAATATTTAGTAATTATGTTAGTATTTTTCTCTTTCATCTGAATTTGAAGTTCTTAATATTTAATTCAAACTACTTGAATTATGTATTCGCCCCTTTAATTTTCTTGAGTTGTTGAGGTTTGTAATTGTCACCCATGGGAGAATTTCCTTGAGTGGCCACTTGAGGTAAAAAATTTAATGTAAAATTTAATGTGCTAAAATTAGGGAGTCCAAATCAAAATTTAGTAAACGTTCTAAGTTGTTTTTTTTTTTTAAGTTAAATTTGCAAATAAAAATTGTTCAGTTGAGTTTTTATTTTTACATAATTCTACAACAGTTTTTATTTGAATTTTAAAGATAAAAATAAATTTTCTAATTTTTTTCTTCCTTTTATGATTAACACGTTACTATTACTAGTTGTCGACGTCAACCTCCATTTATCACTTTAACTACTGTCCACCACCATTATTATTGTTTACAATCATTGATGATTAAGATTCCAACAATCGATGACTTCTACCTTAGTCATTGACAAAAGTGGTAGTCATTAAAGTGATCATCGGTAATAGTAAGCAAATCTGTCTATGGAAATTTTTGTCTATGGAAATTTAGATGTTTTGTGTGAAGTTTGAATTTAATATGTTTTTAAAATTTAGAATTTAGTACTTATCAAGTATAATTTATCTAAAATTATTTTAGATGTTGAAAAAATTAGTTTTTAACAATATTACATTTCATGGTTTAGATTTGAAGCAAATAACACCAAAGTTTTGTGTGTTAAATGAAAGTCTTTTAATAGCATAAACAGCGTAGATGTATAAAAACACTAGATGTATAAAAACACTGCTCCTTAAATATCCAAGAATACAACATATATGATAACTCTTTATCAAGATAGATTTTTTAGTATTTTCTAGTGTCATTGTTTTATTTATTTGTGTTTTAGTTAAGTTTAAGTAAATTCAACATCTTGAGACTGTCAGCATTATAGTTGTTTATGACTTTTATGGCAATGGAAGATCAAAATTTCTTTAATTGGAAGACAAAAGAGTTGAAGATTTCTCATGTAACAAGAAGTGGATGATTCAACCATTTATCTTTATATGTAATTTAAAATCTTTCTTTGCTATTATATATTTGACTATGAGCTATGTTTGTTTTGACTATGGCGTAGATGAACCTTCTTAAATATATTTGACTATGAATTATATATTATCATATATATGCTATACTTTTTTCTTCTTTGTCCAATTTCGAATCAAAATTAAGATTACTTTACTATTGAAAAATAAGTAGTAATAAGTGGAACTCTTTACGATTTTTATTTTTTATAAGAATATAAAAATTTATCATGTTTTCATAATAATTTAGTAATCGTTATACTAAAAGAAAATTTTATTGTGCCCGTCAAAAATCCCAATAATACGGAAAAATACCACAAATGTCTAATTTGTGGTCGATCACAACATTTTGTGGTGGTCAAAATGACTTCATGTTTGGTTTTTTGTTTTTCATTTGTGGAGTTTAAACCATCACAAATTTTTTGTTAATATTCCTAACGGCAAAGGCTGCCACCATAAAAGAACCATTTTGCTTGGAAAAAAACACAGTTTGTTGTTGTTTAAGCCCCTACAGAATTTTTAGTCAGACAAAAAAAATCCCATTTGTGGTCGTTCAGGACACCACAAATGGATAACTTTATTAAAAATAATAATTTTTAATAAATACAAAATTAATATTAAAAAAATCTAATATATATTTAAAATTTAATATGAATATAAATTTAAAAATATATGTATGAAAAATAATATAATTTTAATTAAATTATCAATCATTAATTAAATTATTATTACTATACAAAGTAAAACATTCCAAAATAAACAAGTTATATCATCCTAATGAAAAATAAAATGCATCATAATTAAATAATAATATTTAAAGTATTCATACAAAAGAAAAAATTATTCAAATACATCAATCATCATAATAATTCCTTTAATATATAGTTTCACTCCTATATTATTATTTGGTGGAATATCACCTGACGATAAAAGTCCCTCATAAGTATTCATTAGTGGTACCAAAGACAACATAGTTTGAAATTGCATTGTATATTTAAGTTTCACCACCACTAGTCGACGAAGCCACTAATTGAAGTTTATTTAAATCTAGTCTGATCAAGTCAATTGTTGGCATAGTTGGCCAGTATGAAATTTGATCTGCTAAAGTTTGAGGAAGCTGTTGTGAAAAAGACAATACATATTGATAATTATTAAAAGATTGTTGTTGTTGAAACATTGGTTGTTGTGGAAAGACAAAGTTTAGAGGTTGTTGTTGTTTCTGCTGAAAGTTTGAAGGTTGTTGCTGTTGTTGGGAGTATTGAGAGTTTTGTTACTATTGCTGGAACATTGATGGTTATTTGCTACTGAGACTGTGGATATTGTTGTTGTCACTAAGGAGGGAGTTGTTGGTGATAAGCAAGAGGAAATTGTTGAGATGAAAACTCTTGATGTTGCTATTGAAACTTTTGTTGCTAATTAACATTTAATTTTTCAACTACTACTTGTATCACCTATTGTATTTTTTCTATATGTTCAGTCATCCATTGTTCATTTAATTGTTTAACCTTGTCAATAAATATTGACGGTCGATTAGATCGATTTATACTAACATAAGAAGAAGATTCAATTTGAATATATTCTAATGGGCCATTTACATATGTTGATGATAAACTATTAGCACCTAACAAATGATTTTTGTACTTGCTACCACTAATCTTCATAAAGGTTGCAATTTCATATTGTTTATGCTACAATGGACCAACTTATTGAGTAAGAAGAAAAGTAGTTTACTGATCATCTCATTCTTTCACGACTTGTTGAAGTTTTTCCTGTATAAAAAAATTAATAAAATTAAAACTAACAAATTAATGTATAATAATTTAAAGAACTAATTAATTACAATTAGTACATAGTTAATAAAATATATATCAATTTAAATATTAATTAATTATATATTTACTTGAATCATATGTGATAATTCATTAGTATACACATTTGTTTTAAGATTAACATGAAGATAATGTTGTATCTTAGTTTGAGTGACCTCTTGTCCAAGTTGGTTTTTCTAAAATATTAATTGTCAAGTTTAATTGATGAAATTTAACAATTAATTGAATATATATATATATATATATATAAAGTTCTTTTTTCAATTAATTTAACAATATATATATATATATATATATTAATTGAATATATATCTTCGCAAAAAAAGAAGTCGTCACCTTTTTTCTAAAATAAAGTTCTTGAAAAAAAAAGGATTCAGGAGTCGATTACGAATAGGGAAAATAATATTACCCTACGTCGTCGGTTAAAACGGTTATCCAATAATTAATTGTATACATATTATTTATTTAATTATTTATTTTACCCCCAAAAAATAATATAAAAGAAAATAAAATAAATTATTTACATTAATAACGGCTAGTCGGACCATATATTATGTTCAATGTTTGTTTATGTGCAAGATTTCAGGCATATCCTAAGGAATCACATCTTGTAGCAGTGAAGCCAATAATGAAATATTTGAAAGGAACAACCAATGTGGGTTTATGATACCCAAAAGGCAGTATATGCAGTTAGTTGGTTATTCTGATTCTGACTATGTAGGATGTAAAATGGATCGAAAAAGCACAAGCGGAATTTACCACATCTTAGGTAATGGATTAGTATCATGGTCTTGTAAAAAGCAAGCTTGTGTGACCCTAAAGACCGCTGAAGCATAATACATATCAGTAGACAGCTGTTGTGCACATATTATATGGCTCAAGCAACAATTATATAACTATGGACTTGATCTCGAATGCATCCCACTAAGATGTGACAATACCACTGCTATCAATATCTCAAAGAATCCAATCATGCATTCTCAGACTAAACACATTGATATACGTCATCACTTTCTGCGAGATCATGTGCTCAAGGGAAATGTTGAAGTAACATTTGTGAATACACATAATCAACTAGCAAATATCTTCACAAAGCCATTTCCTAAAGACCCAGTCTATAAGATACAAAGAGAACTTGACATTTTAAATGAAAATGATCTCTATTGCAAGGTATCTATACTTTGTAAGTCACTTCTCTTCAAAATCTAAAATCTTCACTTGATATGTTGATAAAATTGATTCTTTGATATTTATATGTTTTCTAAATATGAATATGCGCTCTACATGTTATCTTGTTAGTGAAAGTTCGGCATAAACACAAAAAATTTCATATCGTAGCCGAATACACATTGTCTGTATTCGAATACAACCAGTGTGTAGTCGAATACGAATTTACGATTTTCCTATATATAAACATTTTCACGTTTTAGCTCATTTTTCACAGTTTCAATAGTCAAATAAAAATTTTGTTCACTTCAATTTCTTCCAAAATCTCATCTCATCTTACATGCAACAGTTACCCAATCACTATACCATCATACATTGCATATAAGTGACACTTCAAACTCAAAATTCCCAAACCCAATCTCCCTATTTTTTCCCTAAATCCAAAAATCTTCACTTTCACCATGGATGCTCAGAAAAGTGGTTCCAAAGAAAAGCATGCTACAATGGGTCCTTCAAAAAGGAGGACTATAAATGATAATGTGGCAGACGTATCCCGATTGCTTCACTCACTGGAAGGAATCGGTCGATTCCAAAACTACTACAATATGATACTCTTTATTCTTTCTCCGTTTTTAAGTTTCCTGAGTTATTTAAGGTCCAACAATTTGAGTGATAGGAACTAGACGATTCTCCTAGTGGTTGAATTAGAATTTGAGGAAGTTGCCTTAGAAGTTTTAAGTAGTGAAACTAATTGTTGATAATCTTCACATGTAAGAGGTGAAAAATCAACATTAAGATTGTTGGTAGGGTGAGATTTTTTAACATCAGAAGTCTTTGAAGTTTGTTGTGGAGTAGATTTGTAACCTAGAAGATTCTCCTAGTCGTTGAAGTAACAAGTATCGACTGTGTGATTATTCTTTTTGCAGTGAGTGCAAACCATAGTATGTCGTGATTGACCACGACCTCCCCCCTTTCCATGAGTAAAGCAAGATTTCGAGTGTGAAGGATTACCGGAACTAATTGTAAAGGCAATTGAGTCTAGTTGGTTGGGATTTGAGGAAGGATCTTGTTGAACCACAAGTGAGTAAGCCTTGCTTAAGGAGGGTAATAGATCCATGAGTAGTATTTGAGTTATGGCACTGTTGTAGTTATCATTGAGCCCTTTTAAGAAGCAGGTGATGTATTCATTGTGTTTGTACGTAGCCATTATGGTGCGATGTGAGGAGCTGGGTTTGTGTAATCCATAAAATAACCATATTATTGCAGCGATCCTACAATTCGAAATTGAGATCGATGGAGGAAGGTTGAGGAACATAACCATTAATGAAAGAAAACTTGTTTTTTGGATGATAATGTCTGTTTCATACATTTGCTCTAGTTATGGTCGACGAGAACGGAGTCGGGGTTTTCTTCGGAATGAAGGTAATAAGGGTTTCGAGGGTTAGGAGTTGGGTTTTGAGGAGGAAAATCGAGTTTGTTTGGAGAATGTGTGGGTCTTGGTTCTTCAGCCATATAAGAAGATGGTGAAGAATGGAAAAGGATTTAATGAATTATGTCATCTGATACCATGTTACTATTATGATAAACACATGCTAAATTATTGAATTACCTATTTTCTCATTAAGAATAATAATGATTCAATACAAGTTATTTATATATGAAAAATTACAAAAAGAAAAAAAGGATGTAAGGGATGTAACTAGTTTAATTGAATTAGTTACTCTTCCTAACAGACTGAAATAAAATTAACTAAGTCTATTAATGTAATTATATCTAATACTATCCCTCCCCGCTGCCTCCATTATAAATTCCTCTGAAATTTGTATCCATGTATTAAAGAAATAACACCATGAAGAATCGAGATTAAAGATTCAATACAAACCATAATTTTCTCTAAGAATATAGATTCAATACAAAACCAATATGTTAATTACACTGATTTTTCACTTTGTCTTTTCCACCGTACAAGTGTTAATATATGATCGATGAGTTGGATGGCTGGAATATGAGGATGAGAAAAATCAGAGATCACGAAAGCAATCGCGTGGATGTATGACACAACTTTTCTAAAATTCTTTTTTAGATGAACCCTCTTACACTTGCATCAAGTGTGTTCTGCTTAATTTTTTATAGTAATTAGTACATATAATAAGGATATTTGATGATATAGGCATCAATTTGCAATTTTATAAATTAAACGATAAGTTTTGAAAAAATGTTTTTAAATATTCAATAGAATAACTAAATAAATATTAACACTTATGTACCCGTACATATCAAACAAATATATTGGAGTGTTCACCTTGTTGTAATCCTTTTGAATTAATAATAAATAATTATATTTTTCAAAATTTTGAAGTCCAAATATAATTTTATATACAGATTCTACTAACTTAATTTATCTTTTCATTACTATATGTGTGTATTAAAGACAACCTTTTGTGTATAAATAAATAGAAACATAAAATTTTCTTCAACAAATAAAATTCAATAAGTCGTATCTATATATTTTATTTAAATAACTATAATCTATCAAATAAATGAAAGATAAAACATTTACTTATTTGCTCATTATAAATTGCTCAAAATAAACACATGAAATGTAAGTGTGATATGTAAGTGTGAATGTCAAGAATATAATTTAGCAACTCATATTATCAATAAAATTTATCTCCAAATATATAGATATGTAAGTTCAAAATTACATATGCTCTAGTTATGTAAGTTCTAAATTACTTTAATAGCTTCCATATTAAATATTTAAATATTAAGTCATATTCAAGAAAAAAAAATTATTGTTTAAAACAAATAGACTAAGAGACTTACAAAATTGTTCATATATTGTTTACTACTCATGACTTACATGTAGAATGTATGAGATAAATATCTTAATAAAATTTTGACATAAACTAAAAAATGGTCTAATTTTTTTGTTCTTTCTCCCTACAAAATAATATGTTATAATTTAAATCGTAAGCAAGAAGATACATGTTTTTAGAGAAATTAAACTAAAATAAAAACATAAAGTGATCTAGTTCTTTAGGCATTAGCAACCTCTATCAAAAAAATTTCTTATCATTTCTTCCTATGAAATGATATTTCTATATCATAAATAATTGAGCTAAAATACATTTTTATTCCTTTAAATTTATTTTATTTCTCAATTAGATTTTTAATTTTTTTTTCTTTTTGATTTAGTATTTTAAGTGACACTTTATTTGTAATGTTAGTTTTTATGTAGTCATTACAACGTTTACATATGCATAATGCCTATGTGACAAGTTTTTTTGACAAACAATACAAAATATTTAAATATTGTAAGATTATAAATAAGTTAATTTTTCAAGTAATAGTTTGTCATTGTAGGTAGGCGGCTGCCATCTAAATTAGTGCAATTAACTTTTAGCAAACTAATTGATAATTACTATAAATGTTACCAATTTCAGGTTTGCTACCTCCAAATGGTGCTTGATTTGAAGCAAATAAATTTGAGGTAATTAATGTGAACATAGGCTATTATTCTTTTTATAGATTTGTAGAACTCATGTTGAGACCTATTAAAGGGGGATTAGGTTCTCACTTATTAGGCCAAGCAAATACATTAGAGTTTTTCAAGAATCAATATAAGCAGTTTATTCTCTCCTTTCCGGTTACAAATTCCTCTCAAAAGTTTTATAAAGCTACAAAACATTTGTAATGAGAAGAAAAAGTAAGTCAATTTCTAATTATTTTTTAAGAACCAACGTTAATTAGGATAGAAACTGTGAAAAGTTAGAAGATGTGAGAACTATGGAAAAGATATTTCGCCGATAAATGTCAAACTCAGTATGTCAAAAAGTTTTTGTCATCATGCATCAAATTATAGATTTTCCAAGAATAGAGTCGAGAAAGATATCACCTATATCGAGAAAAAAAAAAACCAAGTTTTTATCAAGACTGGTAAAAAGAATTATACTCTTTGTTGTTGTTGCTAAGCAAAGTAATAGATTAAACTTTTTAGAGTTTTTTGTTTTTATTTGCATACACAGAATCATATGGAATATATTTTGTATAAATAAAGTCTCTCTTTTTATGTAAAATCTCATCTTATATTTTTAAAATAAAGAACAAATTTAAACATAAATATAAATTATATATCGTAATAGGGTCAACTTATTTTAAATATATTTAAATTTAAACAAATATTCTCAAACTATTTATTCATATTATTCTCAACATTTTATATGGCAGATATAGATATTGGAAGCACTTCATATATCTAGATAACAACACACCATATGGGCCTTAAAGTTTGCATAACACGATGGCAGCTCAATGAAATTTTGCTATGTACAAAACATTCATGAAGGGAGTGTTTGCTATACACTAAAATCTTTGTATATTTTTCTGTTTTATTAGATTTGGTGTTTGTATTTGTATATCACACATTAAAATTACATGTGCCATTTTTCCCTTTAAATCGTTTAATTGATAGTCACAAAAGAATAAACAAGAGTTGTTTAATTTTGATCTTCAATTTTAGAAGTACTCTTTATGAAAGTTGAAGCGTGTGGTTGTCTTATGGGTTAGCTCCAGCGATAGCTTTTTTAGCTCCTTTGCCAGCACTGGCATCCCACAATAGAACACCCCTGCAAATCATTTTGCTTGTTAAAAGAATTACTAATATTAAATTACTGATTTACTGTGTTTGATAATTTCAAAGTTATTTATGAAGTTAACAGATCTCTACTCTTATAAAGAGTTATTATACATTTAAATATCATTTTAATCATGACAATTATAATATTTTCTAATTTTAATTCTTGTAAGTTTTTTATTTAAATTCTGTCATTATAAATTTAAAAACCCTTTCATTTAATCTCTAAATTATATTTGACCTAATAAAATAATGTCAAGGACTAAAAGTAACATTTGTTTAATTTATCGATACTTCAACTAAACTACAAAACTTATAGACTTATAAAACGAATTATAAAGAATTAAAACTAAAAACCGTTATATTTACAATAACAAATTATATTTAAATTTATCTTATTTTATTGTAGTTGAAAATGTAATATTATAATTTTGAGTGGAAAAGTTATGCAAGTAATTATTTACCTACTGTAGAATACGGATGTTTAGAGGCTATCTTATTGAAAACTTCTTTCCAATTAGGCCTAGCAAAGTGTGTCCTCACCTGTAATAGAAAAACAATGAAAATTGTCATGTTCCAGCTTGAAATGAGATCACTATGACTTGAAATAGTAATATTTCTTAAAGTACTAAAGAACTCACTCGAGTGCCTGAAAGAATGTCAACACCATGTTTGGCATGGTTTAATGCTTGGATCATTGTGATTAAGGTTGATCTTGCATCACCCTCTTCATAAACACTTGTAAGATAATTGTGCAGTTCAATTAGACCCTGATAAGTAGTTGCGATTAAATAGGGAACAAGAATAGTTATTAAGCAGCTTAAAGATAGTTGGTTAAACTTTATTTCATATGAAACATATATAGAGAACTTAATAACTATGTGCGGATGGTGTAAAAAGACATTTATGCATACATCTCCTTGTATTGTAAATATCACATTGCACTACTATTTTTTGAAAAAGTTGCACGTATATATCAATATGATCGATGATATTTCTCGAAAGTATAATTAAATAATCCTTGCAATCTTTACGCTAGAGATGCAATAACTCGATCAATGTCAGTTTGATAAAAATAAATGTCTCCAAAAATTCAATTTGTTGAACCGACATCAACCTAACCAATGTTTAGTTGTAAAAACAAAAAAAATCATTAAATTAATCATTAGAGAAGTCTCGTCTATCATAATTAGAGTTTCATATGACTTTTAACCATCATAATTTGGCATGAAAAATTGCACAGTCAACACAATAATTAATTTATATAGTATATTAGATAAACTATTGATAGGTGGAAAGTTAAATATTACTTTGTGGTCCATTTCTGCAACTTCATCCATTACACCTTTAAACCATTCAAAAGATCCTGGTTCCCTAGTAACCCAATAGAAGTAAGCATTTGTAGTCCTTTGCGGTCTCTTATTTCTTCCTGGTGTTACATTTAAAGATGTGAAACTATTGAAGCTTTCATCTGATTTACTTGTTTCTGTGTTTGAGTCCTGCACTTGACCATATCAAAATTGATAGCTGATGGTAAAATGAAATCAACATTAGCGAAAAGAAGCTGGAGTATGAATTGTACTGTTAATTCGTCAATTGGTCGCTTGTCATTCAGAAGATCTCTGAGAATACTAATGAAGGGAGTTGCTCCAATTCCTAATCCTATGAGCAGTAGAACATCAAAATTTTGGTAATCTTGTGCTGGAGCTCCGTATGGACCATCCACGAGCAGCTTCGGCTGTCTGTAATAAAAGTCTAGTTTGAATGATTTACAAATGTGTAATTTTCAAGCATTAAAAAATACAAGTAAAGGTTTTAAATTGCAGCCACATGGCAATATTTGACATTGAAAAGAATCATTATCAGATGTGATTGATGCAGCCTCAATCGTGATTGCATTGCAGTCACATAGACATTACAGAGTTTGATAAAAAGGCCTAAGTCGCGGTTATAAATCTTTTTAAAAACTCTGGGCTATACATACCCTCTTTGATCTATTTGCATTAGTTCGCCAAATGTTGCGCGACAGTTAACAGGAGGCAGGTGGTCATCTTCGGTGAAAAGTATCTTAAGTTCTTGTGTCCAGTCTCCTACCGTGCGAATGTGAACGCTTAAGTACTCGTCTCCTGGTGCTGATGTAATGGAGAATGGATGCCTAAAAATTCAAGATGTTTATTTGTATTAGTGTACTTTTAGATTGATGATGAATTGAGAATAAACATGAGAGTAGAATTACACTCACCACTCAAAGGGAGAGACTTTTGGGCATTGTAAAAAAATGTACTGGCCACTTTTGTATTTGAATCCAGTTGGTTTGGACATGACTAAGCTAAATACATTCCCTGGTAGCACTGAAACCTACAAGGTTAAAGTTAGAGAATTTATATGAAAAATAGTTATTCTCAGTTCTCTCTCCAAGTTTAATCAAAAGGACAAACGTCATTGTAGCTGTTTGGAAAAATAAAAGAAAGAGTTCAAATTTTCTAAATATTTGGACGGTCAAAAAATTCTATATTTGTTTCAGTTAAGTAAGTTGAACCATCAAATTAAAATTGGATGATTCCATCCAAAATTGAATTTTTTTGATTTGAATTATCCAAATCAAAATGTGTACTATCCATTTTTTATCAAACATTCCAAATGGCTTGATTGCAGTAAACAAGGAATCCTCTAATGCATAAATGTGCTGATTCTGAATTGAATATGTAGTTTAAATATGTCTTTAACTACGATAAAATAACAACTTCTAATTATTTGGCATAACTTATGCTATTTAAATAGCTCTACTTACTAGTGTGTCTTAAGTGGAATCACATCCTCCCTTTCAAAATATCAAAAGCAATATAAAAATGATCAATCTTGATCTTCGGAGCCGTTTGCTTTAAGAAATAAAAATAAAAAATGTTTTTACGAAATAAACGGTCATTTAGTTTTTCACGGTGCATCAATAAACAATTATAGATAATAGAATGCAAATTTATTTTTATTACCTTGAGAACTTTTACTGCATAATAGTGTGATCTACGAGTTCGTAGAGTACGCTCCGCAATGTACAGCAACAACGGAACAGAGATATACATCCATGTCTAACATCAAAAGGGAAAAATATGTTGGTGTACTTTAAACAACTTCCACTTTTCCCACACCTATTAAGATTAGATATATGATTTTTGCACAACTAAATTTATACAACCATTTTCAAATAATGGTTAACTACGTTCAATATTGGTCGTTCTAAACAAGACTTCGTTTACACAAATTTAAATGTGATTAACTATAATTTTTCGATTACATATAGATTTGAACTGTCAATAATAATGGTTAATCACAATCAAATTCATAGTTAATGAGTTTCGACACTAGTATATCTATTGAACATAATTAACCATATATTTAAATTGCATTAACCAGTTAAAAAGTTATCGCAAAAATTGTGAAATTTTAGTTAGTTCTTCGAATTACAAAACTAGAAGATTGTGGTTGAAGTTCATACCGATTTCTGGTACCACTTATGGGCCAAATTCAAGAAAGACCCATGGATGAACATAAGAATGTAGACAAGACCAAGAAGGTGGTGTGAATACCAAAATGCATTAAAGCCTGTCAAAGCATTGATGGGTGGAGGAAGCCTTACTGCATTTCTCCGGAATTTTCGAGTTGCTAAAGTAAAAGATATAGCCATCAAAGTAACCATTGTAATTCCAGTCACACCTTCAACATTAGTCAAAAGTGTTTTGTATGTGGGCTTTTTGTTGTTGAAATCAGAAGATATTAGTGAGAATTTCTCTGGAGATGAGTTAACGAGAAGAGGGAAATCACATGCGAGATGGTTGCCTGCATGGACAACTATTCCAACAACAATGGCAAATGCTATCATCTGTAAAAAGAATAGAGAGAAAATACATCAAATTGGCAATTAATTTGCATGTGTAAGGACAAGCAATACAAATAGAGCCTACACTTCTATTTTTTGTTTAAATATATTTTAGTGACTAGCCTCAAAAGTACACTTTTAGTGGAAAGAAATAGAGAATCGTGAGTTTAAACTTGAACTTCTACGCATCAATATTTTGCAGCTGCAGACTGAATTATACTTACGGGGCGTCTAATACATTTCTCTAATTGATTAAAATTCAAATTGTCTACATGATTCCCCCAAAATCATCTATAATTTATAAGCTCAAATTAGAACTTGTAAAAAACTTTTTTTTTTTCTCTCAATAATAACTTTTATGTTAATCTATGAATTATGACAAACTATTTAACACATCTTATTTGAGCTTGACACCCCTCTTACCTTATGAAAATTAATATTGTCATCAAATGGGACAAATTTCCTAACCGTTGTGGAGCGAAGCCATGTCAATGTATTTCGACAAACAGGTAAAAGGATGAGAGCCATGTTGAGCTTCAATGTCTCTGCAGCACCTTTGGCTATTGGTAAACAATAACTCATGACTTCAAAACTTGTTTTGTTTTTGTATTGGTAAAATTTCCAGGTAAAAAGACAAGATGTGGTAAATAACCACAGTAACAGAATCCAACCCCTCCTCCAATATGCTAATGCAAGACATTGGAGTTTCTTGCGGATTTTGTGAATTTTATTTTTGGGTTTCAAATTTGTCATGTTTTGACTCCAGCCTACACTTGCGCTGCTGTGTTGTCTACTGTAGTTCATGTATCTGTCTTTTTCTAGTAACAACATTTCTAGCTGCCATAGCTGAAAATAAAAAGAGAGGATTAAGAAAGCTTAATGAAAATTGTGGATACACAAACACATTAAAAATAATTAATCATTATTATATATGTTGCTTAAAATTGTAAGGGTAAGGCAAAGAAGTATACTAAATTATGGATACATAAATACATTAAAAGAGAGTTAGTACTTATTATGTTGCTCAAAACAGTTTTTTTCCATTGTAGTTTTATTTCATTTTAATGAAAAAATGGGTCATGCAAATCAATTTATTGTTAACTAGTTTTACACTAACATTTAAGGGAAATATTGATTTCATCATCATACTATATGATTAAAATCATTATTAAATAATAACCACTTAATACTCAATTTTACATTAAAAGTACACATTCATTAAATCATATTTTAATATGCTAATGCATCATTGTAATTTTGTTTAATTGTACTTTATGTTTCTGAAATATAATAATGTTTAATAATTTATTCAACATATATTAACTTGTCTCATTGCTATAGAATGTGAACACAATTAAAAAATTGTGGCATGACGGTATACGTGTCTTTTCCGGTAACCTAAAAAATACAAAATTGATAATAAAGACCATTCCTACCGATGGTGGAAACAATAGAACCTAAAAAATAAAATAATGTTTTTGTAGAGAGTATATACAAAAGGTTCCTATTAAATAGATCAAAATATATTTAACTTTTTATTATAATGATTTTCAATAAATAGTATTTATTTGTTATTTTATAATTTTGAAGTGTTAAATTATCTAATATATAGTATTCTGAAAATAATATAAACAAAATTAATATTTAAAAAATTAATATATTTAATCACAATTTTTAAATAAATATATCAATTTTTCTGATAGTGTCTTGGCTTATTTTTCATTTTGAAGGAAGTACAATTTAAGATGCAAAATGGTGAGTCACTTGCTTAAAAGTCTCAGTAATTTGTTGAGACAAACCAATGGTAGTTTTCCTCAATGTTGTTTTATTAAGTTTCCAATTACACTCATTTTCCCACTCTTACCTCGATATAACCCAAGTTTTCTGGATCCAATTCTTCCATTATTAAGGCAGCGTATCCTTCAGCTTGTTCTTTTAGCTTCGATAGCTTGTTTGCAGAAGCACTGAGCATTATAAGCTGTTGATTAACATTAAAATTGAAAACAGAGTGTATGATCAAAATAATATAATTATCTTTAGGATCATATCAGCAACAAGAATTTTTTTTTATCGGCAATAAGAAAATTAAGTATAATATATTATGTAAATCATACCTCTTGTACTTCCTCCCTAGTAATTCTTCCATCTTCATTACTGTCTGCCCTGTAATTAAACGAAAATCATTTTTAATTTAACATGTAAACGTTGATTTCAAAATTAAGTTTTTTTTTTTCTCCATAAGAAAAGCAGTTGTGCGTAGGTAAAAAGAGTAACATTGACAAGCACAAGTTTACACACTTTATATTACCCCTCTCATCTGAACTTAAATATAAAAAGAAAGTTTCATTTAATACATTCACTTTTTTTTGTTTGTTTATATTTTAGTGTGACAGAGCGCCTTAACTCAATAATGCATATATGAGTAAAAAATGCATTAGTCAAACCCAAAAAGCTAGAAACAAAAACTTATAGGTATAATGAATCTCAGTTCCAAATTAAATAAATAGTTGAGGGCCAACTACTAAGCTTTAATTAAATTTTAAAATGGAATTTATTTACAAAATATATTCAATAATATAAGTATATGCTGGTACTTATTCACTGTCTAAGAGATATAACTAAAACCCTTAATTTAGGCTTCAACTCAAAAGAATTATAGACTTATAGTTGGTCCATTATTTGATTTTTTTGGTAAATATAGTTGGTCCAATATTTAGCTTTCACTAATATCTTACGTGTTCTGAACTCCTAGGCCAATTTAAATTTTGAAAAAGGCTTAAAATTTGAAATGATTTTATAAAAAAAACAAATAATTTGAAACAACAAGGTAACATGACAAAAGAAAGAAATTTGTAAGCTTTAGTTTAACCGACAAAAGTAGAAATTTATACAATTTAGTTCAAACATAAAACTTCAATGTTGTGGACAAATTTCTTTATTATCTTATCTACAAACAAACAAAAATGACAAAAGAAAGAAAGGATACTATTCTCCTTTGATTATTTGAAAAATGTGTATGCTTTTTCATCATCTTTTATCTTTCCAACTTTTTATTTGTATTAACAAAATATTGCTTTACTCTTATTTTACAATGGCAGTTTAATAATAAATACATATAATTTTATTCTAGATTAATTATAAATATTTTAATTTTAGAAGACATTTTTAGATGTTTCAAATTTACTTTAGGCTTCAAAATATTTTTAAATTTTAATTAATAACTAAATAAAATATTATTGATAATTTTAAAAATGACAACTTATTTCATACATTGTTTTAGGCCTCAAAATAGTCATAGTACTTTCTTTAGTTAATTAATGAATTTATTTTTAACTTAGGTAATTTTTTTTGTTCCTTTAATAATGATTGTAAAGAGAATAGAGGGTGATACATCATGGAAAGGGACAGCTTACTTACATGTCAAAGAAAATCTGAAGGCGGGCATCAAAACTTTGGGTTGAAATTTGCAACCAAAAGTGACGCAACTCTTCTTTTGTTATCTTGCTCATTGTTTTTCTTTCCTTCCTCCTAGCTAATGCATCAAATATACCAACAGCAAATTCTTTCGAATCCTCCATTCCTTCAATTCATTAACCAAATATTTACCAACAATATAATTATTCAAATAAAGTTATATATTCACCCATTTTGTTTCATTTTTCATGAAAACTATTTAAATTTAAAAAAAAAAAAAAAATCAAGATGTTTGAGAAGCCGAAATATGAATATTTAATTCTTTCACTTTATATTTTACTTCAACTGTTCTTAAATAATTGTCATTTAAAGTTTTTCTTACATAGTTCAAGAAAAATAATAAATGAATGAATAAATGAAATAATTTTACAAAATTGTCTTCATTAACCACATTGACTATTAACAATTTTTATAAATGAATATTATTTGAAAGTAGTGCATATATTATTAAATTGGTTGGAACAATATTGAAATATGTGCATTAAAAAAAGCGAAGCCACAAATTTTCTTTGTCTAAACGAAAATCATTTTAAAACTGTGGAAACACTAAAATTTCTAAATATATATTATTTTAAATAATTGATAATTAAATTAATTTTCTAAAAAGTAAATTAATTTTTATAACCTTAAATTATATTATTTTTTTTGAAAAGCTTAAAGAGTGAAATCTTAATTTTGCATTAATTATTTTATAATTCGATATCATCATTTATCTTTAGTTGGAGTTTCATATTTTTTTCATCTACAAAGTTTATATTAAAAACTTCGTCTAGATGATTCAAGTACAATTTCAACTAATAATCCTAATTTTGGTTCATGTTTCAATTAATGTACAGTACTTTTTATAAAAAAATAATATGTAACTTAATTTAAGGAATACTTAATTCAATAATAATACACATATATTCATTTAATATTTTACTTTTTCTATATTTATTTTATTTTATTACATCACCAATATATTAAATCTATTCCATTATTTTCTATTTTTTTTCTTTAGCAAAATGTCGTTGGAGTGTTTAGAGAACTCTGTTAGTAATTTTTTTACTTAATTAGTATCATAAAAGACGGAAATAAAACGTTAATTATTCTTGTTTCTTATACGTAAATTGTAATTACTTGCAGTCTTAGTGAAATTAAAGTAAGTATGAAGTGAAATTTTCATGTACCAGAAATATTCCATCATTTATTGTTCAACTATTTTCTTAGCATCCAAAAAAGATAACTTACCAATGCATTCACCGAAGTCTTCTCTATGGAGCAAACCATCTTTAGCAAGAAATTCAAACCTCTCTTCAACTTTTCTCCATAACTCATCACTTGCTTCACCAGACTTACTAATGAATCTCAAACCTTTCAAACCTCTTTGGGCATTCGATCTCGTCCGTTCAAGTTCCGCTCTCATTCTTCGTGCATTTCTCGCCGCGGTTATCGGATCCTCCACCGCCGCGGCGACACTATCCGACGACGAAGTCGATGATCGCAAAGACATCGACCTCAACCACGGGAACGTCTTCCGAATCTTCGACGTAATTGACAGACTCCTCATAATACCAACGCCAACACTTGGGACGACTTCTTCATCTCCAGCGTTGTGACTTGATGACGGAGATGCGTTCGGAGCAGAAGATGCCGCCGCAATGTTGCGGAGAATGACGGCGTCGTTTTCGAGCTCTAAGGTTATCTCAACGAGCTCTCTGTGGTGGTTGCTACGGAGATCGTTGAGAAAAACCGGTAACATTGCGCCGTAAGCATGTCTTCCGGTCGCCGTCGACGATGATGTTTCGAAATTTTCCGGTAAGTCTAATTCGCTAGAGGTACACTTAGCAAACGACGACGTTCTCATCGAAAATATTTTGGATAGAGAATTGTTATTTCTCTCTCTAAAATGTGCGAAACATTTAGAGAGAGAAGTTTGTTTGAGATTGGGAAGTTGAAGAAGTTGGAGAGAGAAAGAGTAACTAGAAGAATGAAGGAGGGTTAATGGTTAACACGTTTGGGACGTGAAGAAGTTTGTGTATAAATAAAAAAGAAAAGAAAGGCAATGCAATGCAAAGGTTGGAAAACAAGACAGATACTTATCAACGAATTTGTGCACACGATTTCAACGCCATTTGGTCTTGACGCATCTAGGAGAGTAGTTGGGAAATGAGTTCTTCAATTTCTTTATTTTCCTTTTACTCAAAATAACTAACATAATATCCGTTTAAATTATCCATACTCATTTTCTACTTTTATATAAAAATGAGATTATTTTGACTTGTGGTTGAATATTTCTTTTACCAACATCATTTTATAAAATAAAATTCATTTATATTATATAATCAAATGTATTTTTAAATATATATTTATTAAAAAAGTATTTATTTTTCAAAGTCATATTTGTAATTGATATTTATAATAAAAAAATTAAAAAAATCATGCAAATAAAAAACCTAATTTTAATCAAATCCAAGCAAAAAATTAAAATATGTTTATCGTTTAAAAGTTACGCTTAAAGTGAAAAAAAAAAAGAATCAAACATATTCATAGTCTAGATATATTTTTAGGTTCTATAAGGAAAAAAATTTAAATTA
This sequence comes from Cicer judaicum, assembly GCA_037974835.1. Lineage (NCBI taxonomy): Eukaryota > Viridiplantae > Streptophyta > Magnoliopsida > Fabales > Fabaceae > Cicer > Cicer judaicum. Next base: position 591,832 of record JBBPBS010001075.1, on the reverse strand, counting down.
TTTAGAGAAGTTTTTTATACCCCAGTGAGTAGCTTCTAGAAATAGTACTATGGTATCCGTAGTTTGTAAAAACATCTGCTTCAGCATTTGTATTTGCGTAAATAACAATTTTAGTATGTGTTTGGAAATATTGAAAATTACGGTGGAGAAGTTAATTTGGTTAAACTCTATGATTTGTAAATTTACAAATTCGATACATATCTTGTCTTGGGTCGTGAAATAGTTCCGTAAAACCAAATATACTATTGAATATTGATCAATATCTATACATGTATTTTTCGAGAATTTATGTATTTACGTGGATAACAATCTCTTAATGTTTGTATTCGAATTTGTAATTTACAATGAAATTAAATAAATTAATAAATCATAAAATATTATATTATTTTAATACAATTAAAAAATATTTAAAACTATTCAATATTAAATCATAAAAATAATAAGCTAAAGTATTTAAGTTATTCAAAATCATATAACTATGTTTTTTATTTAGTGATATTAATAAAAATGAAACAAAAACTTAATTGTTAGACCAAACACAAACTTATTAATTTGAATAAAATACAAAATAAAATGTAGAATTTAAAATAATTAGTATCTGTTATAAAATTAATTGTTCAATTTTATATGTTAATTATGTAATATTTTATCCAAACGGAATAGATTAAGAAGAGTTTGATCAACTTGTTTGTCCGACACTTTTTGTAAAAGAAACAAAGTCAGTATTTTATTTGATTATTAAAACTTTTATCTCATATTTTATTTTTATTTTCAAAATATACATGTGCAATAAAAATACCAAAACAATACTTACTTAATTTGATATATTTTTTTTCCTAACTATATTAAATAATAATTCATTTAATTATTGTTCAAAACCAACCATAGTGAAGAAATAATGAATTTCTCTCAAGAATGAGAACTCCTCATTATTTAGATATTAGTAATGCTACTTAGTATGTAAGAATTAAGAGAAACTAAAATTGTGCCATGAATAACTAAAAAAAATATTTGTATTGAAATAATCAAATTAATTAAAAGAAAACACGTTAAATTTCTCATGTTTCTTTGATAAAATACAACTCGTTAAAATATGAGGATCATTTCAACAAATTCTTGTAAACGACATAGATAGAAGCAATCAATCTTCAATAATCTATGAAATTAGAAGAAATGATAAATATAAATTAGTTTTCAATAAGGATAAGAAAAATCAAATAATATGGTCACGTAAACAATAATATACGACCTTCTTGAATTAATCAAAAAGGCCCAAAAAATATTTGGATATCTAAGGGTAAAATTTTCTATGTTGTAGATTTGTTTAGCAATAGAGTCAAAACACCAATCATGATACACGAATAGTAGACGCTCACCACACATGACAAAAGAAAGACATATGTTTCTAGACATAACACTAGAAAAATATGGATATGTTGGATTTGGGAGAAACCAAAAAGGTAAAATCATTGGTTATGAAACTATAGGTAACATCATTTTCTCCTCTATCAAAATTGTATTATTTATAATGTCAGAGACATAACCTATTCTACATAAATCAAGTAAGCGAAAATATTTATGATGTCGATTTAATCAAAAGATATCTCAAGACATCAATCAAACTAACGTGTTTGTACTTTTCACAAGTTAAAGGAAAATAATGTCTATAAAATCGTGTTTCTAATTTCGAAAAAAAATAAGAGATAAGGTTTCTTATGTTAGTTAACCAAGAGCAATGGATCTAACATAGAAGATTGGATCATGTAAACTTGAAAATAATATCAAAATTAAACAAATTTAATTTTGTAGAGGATTATAAAATCTAGAATTCAAATTAATGCTCTTTGTGAGACATGTCAAAAAAGGAAACAATCTAAAACATCTTTTTTTCTTTCCAAAATAACATTAATTCAACGTCAAGACCTATCAACCTTTTACACATTAAGTTGCTTGGTCCAACAAGAAAATTCTCAATTAGTGGTAAAAATTATGGTCTGGTCATTATAGACGACTATAATAGATGGACAGGGGTGAAATTCTCACTCACAAGAATGAGTCACACAAAGTATTTTTCATGTTCTGCAAACAAGTGCAAAATGAAAAATATTGTTATATAATTATTCAAAATTAGCTGATGGAGAATTTGAAAATCAATCTTTTGAAAACTTTGGTGAAGAAAATGATATTTTACATAATTTCTCCTCCCTTAGAACAACTCAATAAAATGACGTTGTAAAGAAAAGAATGTGAACAAAAATTAATATAATGATGATCAATTCACAATTATTTCCTTGTCTTTTGTAATCTGAATGAAACTAGAGGACTATTGAGTAGAGAGAGAGAGAGAGAGACAGTTCAACAGTAAGGTATCATTTTACTTATCTTCCTCTAATTTTCTTCTTATTAGCTTATTTGTATTGCATCCCATTTTAAATTTTTTGCAGTTTAGCAGTAATGAATTCCAACAAATAGATCCTCCTACAAGGGTAAGGGCATATCCTGTTATTGACTTTCTATCATGCATATCATTTGCATAATCATAATCAATATATCCTATAATTCAAGGATCACCTTGTCCGTTGATAAAGATGATACTATGACATGTTGTATCCTTCAAGTACTTGAAAATCCACTTTACTACTTCTCAATGATGCTTACCTGATTTGGACAAAAACTTGCAGACTTGACTTACAACTTGTGTCAAATATGTTCTAATGTAATCCAAAACCAACAACACTAAATACAAAACCTTTGATAAATACTTAGATTTTGTATATGTCTTTGAACATTGATCCAACAACAACTTAATGTGATTCGCAAATGGAGTACTCACTGTATTTGAATTGCTCATATCAAATATGTCTAACACCTTTTCAACATTTTTTTTAGAGAGCCTTAAATTTCTTACACTCTTATCCCTATGAATTTCCGTATCGAGAATCTTCTTAGTAGGACTCAAGTCTTTAATGTCAAACTTTTTTCTCAACATGATTTTTAGTTCATTTACCTCATGTAAAGGATTAGCAGCAATCAACATATCATCAGCATACATTAATAAGAAAATAAAAAAGCTATCATCAAGGCTCTTAACATAAACACAACAATCATACTCACATCTTTTGTATGTATGAAACAAATAGCTTATACCACTATCTTGGAAACTAATTTAGACCATTCAAAGACCTCTTGATTGTACAAACTTGTATGCTCTATCTAGTATGACTGAAACCCTTTGGATGCTCTAAATTTGTTCATCTAGATTATCACATAGAAATGATGTCTTCAGATCCATATGTTATAAATGCATGTTATGATTAGCTATTAAGGCTAACACATTCCTGATAGAAGTATGTCTAACAATCGGAGATAAAATCTCACCATAGCCAATCCCGTTATGTTGCGAATACCCCTTTACTACAAGACATACCTTGAACATTTCCCTTTTTTGTTACTATTGGTTTTCTCTTATACACCCATTTGCATTTGATAGAGCTTTTTCCCTTAGGAAGTTGATAGAGCTTTTTCCCTAGGTATAATTTATCTTTAAGGACTCTATCTCCTCCACCATAACACTAATCCACTTGCCTTTCTCATAACTAGCTATAACCTCTTGAGAGGTGGATGGATCTTCAGAACTAGTAATAAGTGCATAACTTGTCAATGGTATGAGAGTTTGGTTTGACTTATGGTTCATATACCACTCGAGTATTGTTTACTATTAGTAGCTCAATATCAACCTACATCAGCGTATTGGTGGAAAATACTCTCTCCGATGTAGATAGACATGTTTTAACAAGAATTCCCCATCAAACAAAACATCTTTAATGATCACCATCTTCTTTGAAAACTGGACCCCATAACTTGAACCCTTTCACACCTTTTGTATACACAAAGAAAACATACTTTTTCAATTTTGGATCAAGTTTAGATCTACTTTCAGTGGGTATATGTACATAAGTTGAACACCAAAAAATCTTTAAATTATCAAGATTAATGGAGTTTCCTATCCATACCTTCTCTGCAACTTTTCCTTCTAATGAAACTCGTGGTAACTTGTTGATAAGATAACATGCCACGTTAATAGTATTTGAACAAAAACTCTTAAAGAGTCCAACATTTAATCGTAAACATATTACCCTTTCAATTAGAGATATGGTCATTCTTTATGCCAAACCATTTTACTATGGTGTCTTTTGAATTGAAAAATGTCTCTTAATACCGTGTTCCTCACAAAATTTATGAAAAATTGAGTCTGTTTACTCTATCCCATTATCTGTCCACAAATACTTGATTTTTCTACCCATATTATTTTCTACCTCTACTATTCACATCTTGAACTTGGTAAAAATTTCATATTTATGTTTGAGAAAATTCACCCAAACTTTATGTAAAAATCATCTGTAAAAGTCAGAAAATAATTAGAACCACTAATAGAGATTTCTTTATTAGGCCCCCACACATCAAAATGCACATAGTTTAGGATTCCTTCTGTTTTGTGTTTCTTAAATTTAAAACGAACACGACACAATTTCATAACTATACATTACTTGCCCAAATGCAACTTAAATTTGCGAACACTCATCAACAAATGTCTCTTATGAAATTATTGCATCCCACACTAAGTGAGATGACCCAAACGCATGTGCCACAATTTCCTTGCATCATCATCAGACTCCACTATTGCCACATCTCTTATAATATACAACCCAATAGTTTGTAGATGTTACCTCCAGCTCGGGTTGCTTTCGTCCTTGTCAATGCACCTTTCCTAACCTTCAAAACGTCCCTATCTCCATCTAACCTATATGAGAAACCATTTTCCTATAGAGTACCCCAAGAAGATCATATTTTTCTTAATTATAGAATGTATCTAAAGTCCATGGAAAATTTATTTTGTCCCATTCTAGTGACACCACGTGCTTTATCATCACCCAAATAAACAAAACCCAAATTGTCTAACCTAAATATGGTAATCCATTCCTTGTGCGATGTTATGTGATAAGAACAACAAAGTTCAAAAATCCACGCTTCTGTGCTCTTGCTAGATGAAAATAAAATTCCTTCACTTCCAAAGTCATCAATTTGAACCACGTTTGTAGAATATCACCCAACCTGATAGTGTGTTTCTCGTATGTTAGAGTTATAACTAAGTGATCGAACAAATTTGGTAATGCGCATAACAGAGTAATAGCCTTGTCTTCGTCATGGACCATCACCCTAAGCCTCACCATATACATTGAAGGTATTGACATGATGCAAATCAAATCTTTCTTGCATCTTCAACCTATACAATTGTTGTTTAGCAAACAATTTATTCGTGAGCATTTTGCATAGATATTGAATTTCTAATTCCTCCCATACCTTATTTGGAGTTGTTAAATCTAGGATATGATACATCACCTCATCTGATACACATAAGTGAATCATCCATGAAGCCTTATCCTTCATATCCATCCAATCAACTTATGTCATGTATGCAAGTCTCCTCATATAGCATTTTTTGAAGATCTTGTTGTGCCAACATATCATTAATTATTATTTGCCATAATGCAAAGTTGTTCGTTTCGTTGAACCTTGTCATCTCAAATTTTGTACCAGAGTTACTCGTCATCTGATACCAATTGTTAGAACAACAATACGATCTTAAAAGAATAAAGAGATAAATCACAAATAGGAACTCAAGGCGTTTGAGAACGATGTTTGACAAATGATGTTTATGTCTCCGACTACAAAGCAATTGTAGTTCCTTTTTATAACATGAATGAATTAGGGTTTACCAAGTACAAGTTGTGCATAAATAGTAATAATAAAGTTTAGATTACAACAATACCCTTGTACCACATCATAGAGAGATATTACCTCTTGCACCCTCAATTGCCCCCACAATAATAAGTTGGACCAAACAACGCACTTGATACTATCTATGATCCATACTCAATAGAATGTGAGAGACTTCCATTTTTTTGGTCAAGTCTTTAGTCATTGATAACAATTTGATCAATTTATCGATTTGCGCAAGTAATAATAGTGATAAATAAGAGCATATGCACAAAGATCGAGTTTAATTCCTTTTTTCTATAACAACAACCACCAATTCCTTAGGTGATTACTTGTTCTTCAAAACTTTATGGAATACTAATCTATTGTGAACAAGTGATAAATTTCTATATTCCTATAGCAAGTACTTCTCATGAACAATTATTCTAGTTCTGTTTATTACTACTTTTTTTTCAAAAGTGAAATAGTTCCTATTTTGATTTGGAATTGGTCAAACAACAAAAAACGTAAAACACAAGAATTACTGAATAAACATGTTAAACTTTAACTGAATACATACATAATTGAGAATTTGCAATCAAATAGTTTCTTGGATGTTCATACGAATCCTAAACAATAAAGAATTAGCTTATATTCAAAGACATAGTAACAAAGGTAGATCGTAAATTGCTCGTAAAGAAGAATGATTGAATCTTCCCTTTCTTGTTTCCAAGGTGAAATATGAAACTCCTTTGCCCACCAAATGTAGTAATATTAATCTTCCAATGCCCAAAATAATCAATAATAAGGCACAAATTCTTGCATTTGTTTCTTATGCGAGCACTTAAAAACAAACATGATCTTCACATTAAAGATGCCATGGCCTAGGAAAGCTGCGGGTTGTCTATGAGTTACTAGGTGAGCTAGACATAGGGGCATAATGGCGAGCAAAACAGAGAGTTAGTAAATCTTCCTAGCTTAGGTGACCTTTAAAACAATCCAAATAGAAAGTTAAGCAATTATTCAAACTTTCTCGCCTAGCTATGTCAATCTTCACCTTTTTTGAGCCATTTTTACCACTTGGTTATGTATTTGCGACTTCGTAACTTTTGTCACATTACAGCACTCCCCATGGTCACCTAAAATAACATAACACAAGAAATAGCAAACACTACGATAATTGTTTGATTAAGATGAAATAATAAAAATTAAAACCTTCATAACTTTAAGGCTATAAACGTTAAGTTTATAACCCAAGGTTGAGCTAAACTATAAATAAAAAACAAATAAACAACTCTAAAAAGTGCAGCGAAGCCTATGATGATAAGGAGTTATCACAACCCTAAATTTAGTTTGTTGTTCACCATCAAGAAACTCTTTGAACAAAAGCAATGAGAAACAAAATTCCAATCAAAATTAGAAAATATAATTCTTCAATCAAGTCAATCTCAAACTTCATAGTTCCCAATTAATTGTGCTCCTCAATTGTCACTACCTCAAATGATAGAAAATGAGCAATCATATAGATTTATCCAACAAGTTCTAATATCTTCTTACTAACTTACATTATTTCACATAAGTATTTAAGGGTTAATGACAATTTAACTCAAATACGGGAACACGAGTCATCCTATCATAGGTTTGCAAGAGTTATAAACATAATTTACAATGAAAAATACACATACACTGAAAGAGGACTCTAAGGTTGCAATAAGACAAAAGTAAAACCGGTACATTTTGGATAATAGACTTACAACATGTTAATGGTGTCAACATCAAAAGTCAATGTTTTCCCGTAACTAAAGTTTGATGCGTCTAATTATTGTCTAATTATTGTATGGAAATAAGAAATGATTGGTGTAGAATTCCTTGACAATGCTCTAATTAGTGTCCCTAATCAAATCATTAAAGGTATTCCACCTTCTTGCGACCTCCTTAGTAATTTTTAGGTATTCGTTGGTCTTTAGGGAGTATAATTTTTCTTGATTAATGTCATCTTCAACACCACATTAAAATAATGTTCTTAGTATTTTAAACAACGAAACCTGAAATTTTCAAACTTGTGAATGAGAACAGAAAAAATAGGAGTAGAAGATGAATGAGCCCCCTTTTCTTTGAAATCCTTGCTTTCATAGTTATATGTGACATTGTATAGATTTTCTTAATTATAATTAGGATCATCTCGTCAAAATAGATGTCATGGAGGCTTTAATACCATGTTAAGTAGTATTGTAAATTAAGCGGAAAAAAAAATAATTGAGAGATATTAAATAGTTTGAAATTGATTCAATGCAAAAATATTAATTACAATAAATATATGATACACTTTATAAACATAGTGACTAATCTTATTTAACTTGTAGTCGATACTAAGGACCTCCTAAGAACATAAAACATTGGCAACAATTTTGTTTTTAAAAAAAATATGTTCATGTGAGTGATTTTTTAGGTGCATAATTCTTTTAATATGGAGAAGTCAAATCTCAATGAGTAATCAACCTTTCGAAAATTCTTGTGTACGGCGAATGATGAGATGTAAAAATATTATCTGTTTATAAGCTTTTTAATAAACATCAGGGATATATTTGTTAAGCAGTCCTTGTCTTCTAATCTTCAATTTGTTTTACATATATATGCCAATTAATTAACGAGTTTAATAAAGAGTTGTCTTAAAAAAATAAGAAAATGATGGCATTTCAAAACACAATCAAATTTAATTTGACTTTCACAACATCAATCTATTTTATATTATTCTATTTGTTCTAAAATTAAATATAAGTAACAATAATATTTAAAAAATTGATCTATTTGAATTATAATTTAAAAACATAATATTTTTTAAATTTCAGAAGATTAACACTTCAAATATAATTTTTATTTATATTTGAATCTGGAAGGAGTAGTAAATTGTTTGGTTCATCGTTGATTTATTTTCCAATACTATATAATTTTTTGTTTTGAGGAAACACTATATAAATTTATTATTTACTTAAAACTATTTACCATTGAATGAGATAGTACACAAGAATAGTTTAGACTACGTTTCAACCACCATTCTTTTCCTTGCCTTGTTTTTTCAACTTTGACGTACACAAACCATGTCCCTATCTTTTGTACTATATAATTTTATTTATAATTTGGGAGCTTCTACTTTACATTTGAAAATTAATACATTTTAGTATTATTAAATTAATTGACCAATAGTTGAATGATACACTTTTAATAAATAAGTATGATTAGGTTATAGATGTAACATCACTAAAACTTTTAAGTTTTACAATTTAATATCTTTTGATTTGTTATGATTTTTAATTAAAATTTTAATTATACAAAATAATTTATGTAATTGTTAAGAACTAAAATTAATAAACAAATATATTAATACTATTGATTTAGTTAATGTTGATATGCAATATATGAATGCTGACGTGGATGAATTAGTAAAAAACTAACTTAATTGTTGATTAAAATTTTGATAATACTGATCACTCTTTTTTCTTTATTTTGCAGTAGAAATTCTTTTATAATTTATATAACCTATATATCACTCGTCCAGTTTGGGAAAGTAAGTATTTTTCAATTCTAACATTATTAGTTAATTTCTTTTTAGTTAATTTCTTTCTCTGTTTTAAGGTATTCAGTTATATGTCGACCACCAACTTTAATGATATATCGTTTCCTAATTGATGTACTGAATTGGTGGTAGTTTGAAGCTGGCTTAGTTATAAAGTGGCAGTGTGACAAGTAACTAGTTTTTATTACACCAATTATGATAATTAATTGATTTTTTATTTTATAAAAAAATGATAATATTTTTTAGAATAATTAATTAAGTTATAAAATATGATTGTTAATTTTTATTTATAAAACAACAATAATTTTACTATAAACCTTAAATGAATTCTTAAAGTACTTTCCCACCTCAAGAAAATACAATTTACACTTTTTTATAACAATAATATACGTACGAAGTATCCACACAAAAAGTATGCTAGCATTAACATTAAAAATAAAAATAAAAAAACTCTAAAGTTTATTTCAATGTCAAAATTGTTAGATTGAATATCATGTCTTGAATTTGAACTCAAAATTTTATATTTGTGCGTGAATTTATTTATTATTCTTGTTGGGTATTCAATTATGAGTAGTTAGTCACACATTGACCAAGAATGAAGACGAGATATATAAGGAGAATGACCCATACCCCTAATGTCTTAAGGTTTTGGATTGATATGTGGTGTTTAAAGTCTCTTATGAATCATTTAACCCATTCCAAATGTTGTGCTCTCTCAGACTCCCAAACAATTTTATCTATAAAATAATAATTATTAAAAATAAAGAGTTGGTACTTTATAAAAAAAATAAAAAAAAAATAAAAAAATAGAGCTTGTACTTTTCAAAATTGAGCTGTTATGTACTTTACATATGGTACAGGAAATGTACTAAAAGTTAAAAATTTCTTGAGCAACACTTCGAAATTTAGGTGGAACCTACAAATCGACAAGTATATATTGTCGTTTATTGATTTAACTGGACAATTGGTATGTTGTGGGATACAAAATATGGGTAGAATCGTCATGGGAAGCATTATTCTCATTGTGACAGCCACATAAAATCTTACGTGTAAATATATAAGCGGCAACCATATCAATAATGTTTAACCTACTAATACTAATTAATAACTTTGTATGCAAGCAAAATTACAAGCTCATGCAAGTTGCTCTCGTAAATCATTCAAATATCCTATGAATGAAGCAAAAGAATTACTAGCTAGCTAGAAATTCATTAATCCTAAACCACTTAAATTTTATGGAATATTTAGCTTGTGTCATATCAATTGGTTATGTGTTGTTGCTTTAACATGAATAAATAATATGCTTCCATTTCCAGTCTACATTGCATTGGCCATAATAATAATCATGCTGTGTTCTAGAAAACATCTTTGTCATTATAATTATAATTATTATTTAGTCTACGGAGCACTAATGTGTTCATTTGGTGCAATTATTTTTAAAATATCAATTACTTATTTGTCAATAAATAAAATAAACATGATTAGTATAATATAAAATTGAAAGAAAAAAAATTACATCAAAACTTAGTAGTAACTTGAAGATAAGTATTAATATTTTAAAACAAATAGTTATTTAATTAAAAATAAAGAACGATAAAATTGTAAATAAAATAGTTGAAATGAATCATAAACTGAAAGAAAGATTAATTGACACAAAAACTTGTTATCCTGTTTATTTGTTCTTTTAAGAAGAAGCTATTTTTATTTATATATTACTGTGCAACATGAGCACTAAATTGTTTGTCTGTCTATTTTTTCATAAAAATAACTTATGTTAAAAACACTTATGCAATTAGATTAAAAAAAGACTAAATTACATTTGTGGTCACTTAACTTAATTTCAGGTAATGTTTTAGTCTTTTATTTTTTTTTTCTCGAGTTGGTCTTTTATTTTAAGTTTAAGTGACAATTTGATATTTTATGTTTTAAAATTTCAACAATATTATCATTTTTTATAAAAAAATTTTAAAAAATCATCAAAACATTCAACCAAAATCCATAAAATTTATAATCATCTTCAATATAATGCAAATTTTATCAAATTCATAACTCAAATATTCAAATACACACATATTTTCATCTCCAACAACATCAAATAAAGAATGAAAATATGAATTTATTTCAATATTTAAGATATGAATTTGATTAAATTTGTTTTTTATTGAAGATGATAAAGAATTTTATGGGTTTTGTTTAAAAATTTTGATGATTTTTTTTTATTTTTGTAAATAAAAAAGGACAACATTGTTGAAATTTTAAAACATAAAATATCAAATTATCACTTAAAATTAAAATAAAAGACCAACTCGAGAAAAACAAAATAAAGGACTAAAACGTTATTTGAAATTAAGTTAAGGGACCACAAATGTTATATAACCTTAAAAAAACCGTTTATTTGATAGGATTAAAAACAATAAAATTATAAATAAATTTTATATAATTATTTAATTAGGCAAACAAAGATAACATTGTCAATAACATAATTTAAATGACGGGTCAAAATTAAAAGAAATAAAGTATTACAAAAAAATTATGTATTTAAAAAGTTGCTATTTGGCTCAACAAAGAATTATATAACTCTAAATAAAGTAGTTCAAATGAATGTTAAAATTGAAGGACAATAGCTACACAAAAATCTTACTATCCTATTTATTTATAGCTATATATCAAGTACTATTTATACTTGCGTGTAGTACAGGTACTAACATTTCCATTTTTCCACTTATATGATACAAATAATTTAAGTTACAATATTTTTATAATTATATAAATAACACTAGTTATTTGATTTGATTAGGTAAAGAAAAAATATATATTTTTAATAAAGTTGAAATTATAAACTTTATATTTTTTAAGACTCGAACTTATTAACCAAAAAGAAAAAAAAATTGGGGAAAACCTAACCTAAGAAAAGAACAAATTAAAAAAAAATAATAAAGAACAAAAATGTTTCAAATATTAAATAGGTTTTCCGACACTTTGGCGGAAATAATCATGTTGACTTCTTTTTGCATATTCATTTTTCTGATCATAGAAGTTACCTTTGTAAAAGACTTTTTACTATTAATAGGATGATTCTCCAAATATCTAATAATTGACATGTTCTCTTCTTCATTAGTATCTTTCCAACTTTTTGTTTTACTAGCATCTCTTATGTAAAATTAATTGCATAATTCATATATAAAAGTTATAATGTATTTATTAAGATATTATCATGGAGGCATACATTTTGGAATCGAGAGAATAGATCCAAGAGATAAGAGGGATGGACGACGGTACATTACTCTCATTTCCATTTAGGGTTTAGTATAACAATTAAATAGTTAGACGGTTGAGGCAAAGACCTCTTGTTGAGCTTAATTAAATTATTCAATCCATCAAATTCTATTCATAAACAAGAAACTAACGTATATTCATCAACTAATTAATGTTTTATATTAAAGACCATAATTTATATTTAATAATAATTTTCAATAATTGATTATTCTCAATCTATAATTGATTAATTAAATAATTAATTTAACAATTTCTCATTTAGATGACATAATCAATTATTAAAAAATGTGTGAATTTTAATTCTAAAATTTCATTATGATCATAGCACTTGTTATCCAAAGAAAAATATGTTGGATATTTCCAATAAACCTAAATCACATATACAAATATATGACATATAATAATCAATATTAAATCGTAGTTATCATGATAGTAGGATTCATAACCTTGTATAAATAATGAAGCATCTCCAACAGTAAACACAATATGGGTTCTTTAAATGGGTCTATTTTGCCACATCATCTTGAAGCAATTCACTCATTTTCTACTCCAACGGTGAATTCAACATGATTCAAGTTCTACTATGCCACATCACTATAAATCAACTCATTGTTTAACTTTTAAAAAATCATATTATATTTCATTACTTTAATTCATATTTAATTTTATTATAACTTAAAATATTAATTTAAATATTCTAATTAATATTATTATACATTATTTTAATTTAAAATAAAAATAAAATTTTAATTTAAAATAAAAATAAAAATAAAAATAAAAATTTAAAATAAAAATAAAATTGAACTTAAATAAACTTTTGTAACAAAAATTGTGAAGAAAAAGTATGAATAACAAATTGTTTCTATTAATGAGCTAACAATAGTAATTAAAGGAAAAAAAAGGCTAACGGTTAACTAAAACAAAGCTAATAGTTACAAAATTATTATTATTTAATAAATTAAAAAGAAGTTAACAGATATAAATTAATAAAAAATGATAAATTTATTATTACTAATAAATTAATAAATGATAGCGGTTATAATTTTATTATTATTAAATTGTGAAGCATCGTTCATTCTTGACAGTACCGTGATGACATGTTGGCACAACTCCAACGGAACCCACAAAAAACTAGAAGTTAAGTAATTACATACTGGCGGATGAACTCATTTTGGCTGCCGTTGGAGATGCTCTAAGGATGTGAGTGTCGCCTCCCTTTCCTGTAACACCCCGACCATTGGACGATACTGGCAATGTTTTGTCTTCCGTAGGATTCGAGCCCGGTACCTAGGGGATAAGTACCGCCTCATCACAAGCCTTTTTCTGTAACACCCTTACCATTCGACGATACCGGCAATGTTACCTCACGAGCTTCTCGCACCCCCTTTCCTCAAATTGGAAATCCTTGCGATTTTTTGACTTCCGTTGGATTCGAGTCCGGTACCTAGGGATAAGTACCACCAATTCATAAAAATACATAAAAAATAAATAAATAGAAATTTAAGTTATGAAAAAAATTTAGTATATCCAAGTTCCAAATAGGCATTTATCAAATAATTTATTTTTAAAAAAAATATTTGAATTTTTATTGAAATAACAAAAGTAATATATATAACTAATATAATTCATAAAAATAGATAAATAGAAATTTTAAATTACAATAAAATTTTAGGAAATTCAAGTTTGAAATGTCAATTTTTAAAAGGTTAGTTTTTTGTAAAAAATAGTTATTTCAATTTTTGTTGAAATGACAAAAGTAATATATATATATATATATATATATATATATAATTCATAAAAATAGATAAATAGAAATTTTAAATTATGATAAAATTTTAGCAAACCCAAGTTCGAAATGTCGATTTCTCAAAGGTTTTTTTTTAAAAAAATTATTTAAAATAATATATATATATATATATATATATATATATAACATTAAAATTATTATAATTCATAAAAATACATAAACTGAAAATTTAGATTACGATAAAACTTTAAATTACATAATTTATTCATAAAAAATATCACAAATTTTACGATAATTAATATCGAAGGTGGCGTCCACTACCACATTGTCGAGGTTTTTTCATACTTACGGGATTTTGACGACGCTTTGGTACATCACGAGTTTCTTTTTCTTCTTTTTCTTCTTCTTCTTGATCTTCGTCTTCTTGCTGTGGAGGATGTCTAGGTGGAAGTGCTACATAAGAACTACTTCCACCTTGAGTCCAGTTAGATATTTGATTCAACGGAGTATATGCATTCCCAAAGCTTGGAATTTGAAAATTTTGTTGACACATATTATTCAATAACTGCGTAGCAAACTCAGGTGTATTATGACGACTATTGAACGTGTTATACAACAATTCCTCTTCGCTTGATGCAAATGATAGTCGACGGTTGTCTTCTTGATGTGGTTGTTGACTGTCAAAATTAAATTGTTCCCTTGGTGTGAACCCGTAAGATTGATGTGGTGTGTGGATAAAAGTATGAGGATGTGGTGTGTGGGTAAAAGTATGAAGAGGCGGTTGAGTGTCAGAAGGTGTTGGTATATAATATTGATTTTGTTGTGTTGTGTTGGGCATTGATTCTTGGAAAAAATGTTGGCTAGATTGTGGTGGAGGTTAGAGGTGAAAAAAAATTGACTAGATTGCGGTGGAGGTTGAGGGTGAAAAAAATGTTGGCTAGATTGTGGTGGAGGTTGAGGTGGATTGGCACGAGGATCAACCAATTGGTTTTCTACAGAAATAAATCGTTTAGAATTTTTGCAAAACCAAACCATGTAGGTTTGAATTCAACATTTAGAGGTTGACCATGAAGAATATGATTCTCTCGTTCATTCCACTCTTTGTTCTCATTTTCGTAGAATAATGCCCAACTATAGTCAACTTGTTTATGCAAATCTACCATATGATACTTTTTCATGTTCCTCGGAGGATGTGGAATTTCTTGAGGTAGTCCAAATTGTAGTTTCACTCTATCAGTTTGATGCATTTCTATTATGTAGAAATAAATTAAATATGTAGATGCATTTCCTAGCCAATTGTCTTCTGGATGATCGTATGTTAGACGTAGATATGGCCTCCAAATAAACTGACATATAATAAGTTTGTTAGTAATATATGCATAAGAAAAATAAAATAATAGAAATAATGTAATATTTTAATATATTACATCGTTAACGGTCATATGATCAATTTTTTATTGATATCCAGCGGTATGATAACGAGGTGTATCCCCAAATTTCATACCCTTTCCACTATATCTACGAAAATAAATTTGAATGTTAGTGAATCAATTGATAGTTTTATAAATATAATATTTAACTTTTTTTTGATATTTACCTTTTTGTGAATGGGAAACGAGGCTCAAGATTACTTATTGGTGCAAGAAACGGCATATGGTACCATGCCCACGTTTGAAGTAGATGTGAACATCCGCCAAACGACATAACAATGGATTCAGATGCACGACACAATTCTCTATAAAGTGTTGTCAAGCACGCTGAACCCTAACTATATTCTCCTGTCTCTCGCAAATCTCTCAACAAGTGCAACCACATAATATGTATTCTATTGTGGGATTTGTCAAGCATTAATATGCCGCCAATCAATTCTAAAATGTATGCTCTACAATGTATAATTATTTCTTCATTAGATGATTCTGGAGTTAACATTGAAAATGTTTCTCTCAGCCATTTTAATTTTATAAAATTCCCTTTTCTTTGTGATTCAGGTGGCATGACTCCAAACAAATCTAAAAAATCATCTATCCATGGCACCATAGTTGATCCAGTTACAGCTTTACCCCCAACACGTAAGCCAAGAAGCAATGCAACATCTTCTAATGTTATGGTACATTCACCTATTGGAAGATGAAATGTGTGGGTTTCAGGTCTCCATCTTTCAACTAAAGCAGTAATAAGTGAATTATCTATTTTATAACTTTCTATTTGTGATACGTTACCAAACCCGGCTTCATTCAACAATGAAATTATTAAAGAATTTGGTGCAATGTGTTTATGGCTAAGTGATCTTAAATTTTGAGATGAGTCCTATAAGAAGCAAAGAATAAAAATATATTTGAAGATATTAGAATGAGATATATTTGGGATGGCGACTTATTAAAGGCATGTTCACAAAGTCGCCTTTGGGAAAGGCGATTTGTAGGTAGTGCATGCATGCCCATCTGGGCTATCACAATGGCAATGCAGAAGCTTTGAATTATCACAATGGATTGAATGGGATTGGACAAGTGTTGGAAGTATTTTACAGTATTGTATTTATCATAATTGGTTGTCTATAAGTATGACATATTATTTTCATTGCATTTCTTCTCAATCTCAATATCTCATTTTCATATTAATGGCACCAAAAAATATAGTTTTTCTAATTTATTACAATGGTGAAATATGTGAAAGACAAGATTTTGGTAAATATTTCAAAAGTGATGAAAAAAAAGCTATTCGAGTTAATTTTGGATGTAACCTTACCTACTTGAAGAAAAAAAATTGAAGCAAAGATGAGGTTAGAAAATCAAAAGGTGTCTAACATAATTTTTCGATACCCTATCTCATTCGGGCAAGGCCTAGTTCATTATGAATTGTTAAATGTTGAAGACGACGAAGATGTTGAACTCATGTTTGTTGTTCATATACAGTGGCCGCAACTCGGATCTATCGAGTTATATGTCACATTTGAGGATGGTAATCCATTATACGATATTGGTCAACCATCATCCTCAACCACACCTCACCTTGAACACCATTTTAAAACACAAAACACTTATTCTTTTCAAAATAATGAATCTTACCAGCTCGACCCATACCAACCCGAACCATACTTTGACCAGGCCGAAACATATAAACCTGAACCATATATTCCACTAGGTGATATGGTCGATTTTGATCAACAAGAAATAAGTGAAGAGAGTGAAGAAGAAACATACTTTGATGAAGATGAGGACGACGAAGGTGACAACGACAATGGTGACGATCTAGAGCCAACATACGATCCACCATTCCATATGTGTAATCTAAATTTGGATTATACTTACCAATCCTCCGAATTTGATATGCCATCTAGTGAACCACCTTCATTAGATACATCTCTTGATATTGGAATGAAGTTTAATAGCAAACCAGATTGTCAACTTGCAATTAAGCATTATCACATAAAACACTCCCTCAACTACCGTGTAGTGTAATCTGATCAATACAGGTATGTAATTAAATGTGTGAATCCACAATTCTTGTTCAAATGCAAGGCTTCATTAAGTCAAAAAAGTAAGCAATGGGTGATTGGTCGCTTGAAAGGGCCCCACAATTGCGCAAATACTTCTATGTCACAGGATCATACCAAGCTCGACTCTAACATCATATGCGAAAGCATAAAGTCGCTTTTGAAAGTTGACCCATCAATTAAGGTGAAGGTGATCATTGCGCATATTCGAGAATGATACAACTATACAATCACCTATAGAAAGGCATGGATGGCAAAGAACAAAGCTATCGAAACGATTTATGGGAATTGGGAAAAGTCTTACAATGACCTTCCAAGGAGGTTGTTGACTATGCAAAAATTTCTTCCAGGAACTATTATGGAAATGGAAGTATCACTTGCATATCCTGATAATACTCTATTGCAGGGGTCAAAAATTTTCAAACGATTATTATGGGCTTTCCCTCTGTGCATATCTGAGTTTAAATTTTGTAAACCATTTGTCTCAGTGGATGGAACTTGATTGTACAGAAAGTACAAGGGGACTCTTTTGCTTGTTGTTACACAAGATGGAAACAAAAATACAATTCTCATTGCTTATGCACTTGTGGAAGGTGAGACAGGGAGTGCTTGGAGTTTTTTTTTGAAAAATCTAAGAAGGTATGTAACACCTCAAGTCGACATTTGTTTAATTTCATATAGACACGAATCCATTAAGAATGCTTATAATAATCTAAATAATGGTTGGCATGATCCTCTGTCAACACATGTGTACTGCATCTAACGCATTGCACAAAATTTCATGAGAGTGTTCAAGGACAAGGGACTTCAAAGAAAACTCGTTTGTATGGGTAATGACCTAATTCTTCTTAGTATATTTTCCTTTTATCACTTAATCATATTTGATAATTTTTACATAATTTCTTACAGGATATACATTAAATGAGCCATCATTCAAGTATTACCGCAATGAAATCAAGATGGAAAATTCTCAAGGTCGACGATGGCTTATTCTCAAGGTCGACGATGGCTTATTCTCCATCTTGATGTGTCCCCAAAACAATGGACTATGGCTTATTCTCAAGGTCGACGATGGGGACACATGACATCAAACATTTTCTAGTCCATCAACGCATTGCTCAAGGGTACACGCAATCTCCTAATCACTGCTTTGGTACAATCAACATCAGGCATCATTAGCTTCTAGTCGAGTATACACAGACGATTGCATGGACAAGATTAAATGTGAAGTTGGTAAATCTAATACTCACCAAGTCATGCAATTCGACCGAAATCATTATTCTTTCATGGTGCATGAAACAGTAAACCCAAGAGAGGTGCGACCAATTGGTCATTTCAAAGTCAAACTTCAAAGAAAATGGTGTGATTGTGGAAAATTTCAAGCTATACCTATTCCTTGTTCACATGTCATAGCTGCATGTTCTTATGCTCGTCAAAACTATTTAGTGCTTATATGTGACGTGTACAACGTTGTTAATGTATTTAACATCTACAAAGAAGAGTTTCCACTATACCTAATGAAGGATATTGGCCCACATATGAAGGTGAAACATTGTATCACAATCCTCAAATGCAGAGAATTCAAAAAGGTCGTCCAAATAGTACCCGTATTAGAACTGAAATGGACGTTAAAGAAAAAGTACCGAGAAAATGTGGATTATGTCTATTAACTGACCATACTCGAAAACATTGTCCAAATGTTACAGCCAGTTGTAGTCAATTATCCTAATTTCTATTTGTGTAGTTTTATCGTAATTTAAATTTGCTACTTATGTAATTTTATAAATTATATTAATTATATATATATATATATATATATATATTATTTTTGTCATTTCAATAAAAATTGAAATAAATGTTTTTTTTAAAAAAACTTTTGGGAAATCGGCATTTCAAACTTGGACTTTCTAAAATTTTATCGTAATTTAAAATTTTTATTTATCTACTTTTATGAATTATATTATATATATATTACTTTTGTTATTCTAATAAAAATTTAAATAACTTTTTATTAAAAAAAACCTTTGAAAAATCGGGATTTCGAACTTGGTTTTGCTAAAATTTTATCATAATTTAAAATTTCTATTTATCTATTTTTATGAATTATATATATA
>JBBPBS010001075.1:517636-571797 GCA_037974835.1 Cicer judaicum | reverse complement strand
TATATATATATATATATATATATATATATATATTACATTTGTTATTTCAACAAAAATTGAAATAATTATTTTTTACAAAAAACTAACCTTTTAAAAATTGACATTTTGAACTTGAATTTCCTAAGATTTTATTGTAATTTAAAATTTCTATTTATCTATTTTTTATGAATTATATTAGTTATATATATATATATATTACTTTTGTTATTTCAATAAAAATGAAAATATTTTTTTAAAGAAAAAATTATCTGATAAATGCCCATTTGGAACTTGGATTTATTAAATTTTTTTCATAATTTCTATTTATTTATTTTTTCTGTACTTTTGTGAATTATAATAATTAATTATATATATAATTTCACTAAAAATTTTAAAAAAAAATTAATTTTTTTTTAAAAAAAAATAAGTTGGAAGTCGCCATTTAGGAGTTGGCTTTCCTTAAGGAAGTCGCCATTCCAAATGGCGACTTGTGAGGGTGAAAAAAGTTATAAAAAAAATGTAGCATTTTGATTAATTAATTTCAAATAAGAGTAGTTACGTATTATTTTTTCAGAAACATGACATTGATTACATGTCTTGCTAACATATTCTTTATAACAGGATGTTCAATTCAAACATGAAATTCAAGAATGTTTTCATTGACAAATAAATATTTAATTTTCAAAATGCTTTGAGAGAGAATAGATCTTAGTGTTGTGAGATTAATGCACTATAGATATGCTTTTAGAAGAACGTGTCGTGATGTAGAACTCCCATTATCCAAGTCACCTTCAAAGAAAACCACTAGATAAGATTCAATAACTCAAGTAGAATATGGAGAAGTCATATATGAAAGTGATAAAGTGTCTATGAAATAGATCAACACAACATCACATTTGTTTGCTTTGCATCCCTTTGAGGCAATCCACGCAAGTGCCAAAACTAAAACTTTCCAGATGAGGAAGAATATCTTCCCCGACGAACAACAAGTTTTCCATTTGTCTAACGTTGAAGCATAAATCTAATTCCTTCTAATTGAAGGTAAATAAAATTCATCTTTCAAAATCTAAGCGTGTTCAAACGGTAAAAGCAAAGAAACAATTCCTATATGGTATTCTAGTTGCATCTAACCTTTGCCTTACCATCACTTGGTTACCTCAGGTTTGTGACAGAATAATGAATCATTATGCAATACTAAAACGAGATGACAATATAATATCGATCACAATTACTAATAGAATACCAGAATATTCATGCAAAAAAGAATAAGATAAACATGTATCATGCATAATTATAGAATATACACCAATATATAAAGCCAAAAAATTATTTCACATCAAAGATTAATTTATGAGCATAAATTTCAAAATAAACAGCATGAAATTACCACAAAATTCTTACGCCAAAAACTCTGATATTAGTATTTGTATTTTAACAATTTAATCATAAATCAATTAATTAAAATCATGTATTGGTGTCAAAAGATTCTAGAAAATATACTAAATTTATCAGAAAATTAAATAGGCTAAATTACTCGTGTAAGCCTACATGTCAACTTAATCTCATGCCGGGTTGTTTGAGTCACCTCCTTCTCCTTGAATTCCAACCCAAACAAACAACCAAACTTTAACAAAAGAAAGGAAACAACAACAACAAATCCATACTTCTCACATTCAAACTCAATTCGATAACTCCAACAAGTGAGATCAATAAGAAAACAACAAACTCAAACAAAACAAAAAAAAAACCTTTTAACAAACCCCTTAAATTTATGAAAAACTCAGTACACTCCAAACCCGTAAAAACTTAAATTCACAAAATTAAAAACAGTTTAACAAAATTTGAAAAAATCTTCAACATAAATTCACGAAAAATAAGATATTGAAAAATACGAGTTCATGCTTCTCATTGAAGCTTACGTATCTACAAAACATTTCAGATCCAAAAAGAAAAAGAAGAAGATCAGATAGCCTAATTAGAGAGACCAAGTTCACATGTACGCTCTATTGGAACTAAGTTGGTTTTATACTTAGAGTTTTGTTGTTAATAAAAGTATTTTATGAAAACAATATATTTGACTTTACAGAGTATCAAAGAAGATTCATTTTTTTGAAGAAAATCTAAAATAAGTTTTGATTCGAATTTATCATTGAAGCAAATATTTGACCAAGTTGAAAAGAAGAGATGATCAAATATTTTTGAAATAAAAAATATGATTTGATTCAGATTTATGATTAAAGAAAATATTTGGTCAAGTTGAAAAGAAGATAAAGTCAAATGTTTTTGAATAAAATATAAAATAAGATTTGATTCAGATTTTTGATTGAAGAAAATCTTTGACAAAGTTGAAAAGAAAATATGGTCAAATGTTTTTTGAAGAAAATCTAAAATAATATTTAATTCTGATTTATGATTGAAGAAATTTTTTGATCAGGTTGAAAAGAAGATATAGTCAAGATTTAAAGAACATTTGATCAATATTTATCACAAGAAGATATGAATTATTTTTACAAGAAGATTTGATCAACATTTATCTACAACAAATACGAACATAATCAATCTGAAGAATTTATACACCCAATCTGAAGAATTTACACACCCAATCTGATCAAAATACGAACATAATCAATACAAAGACTTTATAAACTCAATCTGAACAAAATACAAACATAATCAATCTAGAATAACTGCTTAGATTTGTTTACAAATAAAGAATTGGCTAAAGAATATATTATCAAAAAGTAATTTATTCTGAATTATTTTTGAATAAGGTCATTGTTGATCAAGCTAGGAATGAAGATACAATTTAGAATTAAACAAGGGCTAAATTGAAGTTCTAATTTTATCTATAAATAGATACTCAAGATTGAAGAAGAAGATCATTGAAAAATCAGAAAGGAGTAGAAGAAGAACTCAAGCTCAAAATTCCAAATTCATCTTAGAGTTCAAAGAAGAGAAACACTTGTTTGAATGAGAAATATTTTATGAGTCATTTTCGTAGAGTGTGATAGTCATTGTTATAATCAGCTTGTTAGAAGCAACGATTCAAGTTCCAAACCTTTGTATTCAAACTCGACAGTGGTGTTAGTGTGCCCTCAACATTCTGGGGTTGTTAGATTGTGTGGAGAATACAAATGCTGGTAGAGTCAAGATGTGTGTGTTCCTCAAAAGTATTGGATTGTAACATGTGTGTGTTCCTCAAGTTAGTGGTAAACCAAAATAAATTACTTGTGTCACTTTATTCTTACACTCTTTAGTTTTGTTGTTGCTTCTACTTCAAATAAATCATCAAGTTTGAACCAGTTTAATCAAATAACGAAAAAGTTATCAACTTAGTAAAATACAATTCAACCCCCTTCTTGTGTTTGCACCTTCAATTGGCATAAGAGCTCCATCTCAAGGTTGAGAACTTTACATAGTGTTTGAGGAAAGATCCAAGGATTCAAGATGTATGGATTCAGTGAAGAATCTACTCGAGGAAACATCAGTAGACCACCTATGTTTGATCGAGAACGTTTTGAGTACTAGAAGGATAGGTTGATAAGTTTCTTTATTTCACAAGATCCTGAACTTTAGGACTTGGTGGAAGATGGTTATACTACTCCAAAGAAAACTGATGGTATTGAGATTACCAAGAAATAGATGGATGTTAATGAGAAGAAGATGTACAAAATGCATCATAAGTCCAAAACATTCATGATAGTTTTATGCATCATGGAGTTTGACAAGTGCACAAACAAGGAAACATCAAAAAGTATTTATGATAGTCTGATTCTAACTCATGAAGGAAGCAATCAAGTTCAAGAAGCAAAGACCAACCTCCTCATAAAAAAGTATAAGTTGTTTAAGATGGAAGGAGATGAAAATATTGAAACAATATTTTTCAAACTTTGGTCTCATGATTAAAGATACTTGAGAAGATTTATACTACTGTTGATCTTGTGAAGAAGATACTAAGAAGTTTGCCAAATAAGTGGAGACCTAAGATCATTGTCATTTAGGAAGAAAATGAATTGAATACTCTTAAGTTGGAAGAGTCAATTAGCTCTCTCAAATCACGTGAAATGGAACTTGAAGAGGATGAGCCCAATAAGAAGCAACCAACCTTGGCTTTGAAATCCAAGTTGAAGAAAATTTTGAAGGAAATAACTGAATCAAAGGATGATGATTCAAAGGATCATAATGGAGACTTACAGGAAGAGGAATTGGTTTTCACTTCTAAAAAAATTCAGAAGACGTTGCATAATAGAAAGAATAAACATATTCAAAGATATTCCAAGCAACCCAATGGAGAAAAAGATGATAAATCTGACAAGAAAAGTACAATTTGTTATAGATGCAATGAACCTAGACATATCAAGTTAGAACGTCTAAATCTGGAAAAAAGGAAACATCAGAGGAAATATTACATGCCCATGAAGAAGAGTCTTATGGCTTAATGGGATGATTATGATGAATCCTCTAATTAATGTGTTTATAGGTTGTGCGTTTCTTGTTCTTCAAGTGAGAAATGTACATCATTTTATAGAGATCATTTAGAATTTTTGGTTGTTGTCCTGATTACAAGAAATCAACATAAGTCATGAAATTTCATATCATATCTTTTGAGATTGATACGTCATAGAAAACATTCCAAAATAGATCATTATAATAGATTCAACATATCTTGTTATGAAAATCTAAAATAATATTTGATTCAAATTTTTAATTGAAGAAAATCTAAAATAATATTTGTTTCAAATTTATAATTAAAGAAAATCTAAAATAAGATTTGATTTAGATATATAATTGAAGAAAATATAAAATTAGATTTTGATTTAGATTTATAATTGAAGAAAATCTAAAAAATATTTGATTTAAATTTATAATTGATGAAATCTAAAATAATATATTCATATTTATAATTGAAGAAAATCTTTGACCAAGATGAAAAGAAGATATGGTCAAGATTTGAAGAATATTTGATCAAGATTTATCTACAACAAAATATGAACATAATCAATTTGAAGAATTTACAAATGCAATCTGAACAAAATATGAACATAATCAATATGAAAAATTTACAAACTAAATCTAAACGAAATAGGAACAAAATCAATCTGAAGAAGAATATCATCAAAAAGAAATAAAGAGTAGAAGAACTCAAGCTTAAAATTTTAAATTTATCTTAGAGTTTAAATAGAGAAACACTTGTTTGAATGAGAAATATTCTTGAAGTGTTTTTTCTTCTGAGTGTGAGAGTTATTATTATTATTAGATTTTTTAGAAGGAAACACTTAAAGTTGCAATCTTTTGTATCCAACCCGATAGTGGTTTAGTTCCTTCTTCAATATGGGGTTGTTAGATTGTTAGGAGAAGACTTGGCTTGTAAGGTCAATGTTGTTAGTTCATCAAAAGTCTGGTGTTATCACGCTATTTGGGAAGAATGGCTCGGAGGGTCGGGTGTTTTGTAATTCAAGATATTTGAATTTGTTGATTAAAGCCTTTTGAATGAGGGGACTGGATGTAGTCAAATTAGTGTTGAACTAGGATAAATCTATGTGTCAAATTATTGATATGTTCATTGCTTCCTACCTCTGAATCTGAATTGCTTCTTATCTAAGTAATTTGTAAAACTAATCAACCTTCATCAAATTAGAAAAAACTTATCAACTTTGGCATTCAACCCCCTTCTCGTGTTTACACATTCAGATACGATGATTACAACATGTCTTATAGACCTTAATATAAGCAACATACTCTAGATGTTCAAGAGGACACAAATGTTTTGTCTTCTTTAGAGCGTTGACATTCATCAGAATGTTGACTTCTTTCTAAACATACATCATAAATTAAAGTCGGATGATCAGATACTTGATGTGATGATGTCATTATCAGAGGTGGGAATAGAGCATAGATGTGTTCAATAGAGGCAACTGAAAAAAATATCATGTATATTTAGAGTCACTAGAGGTACGTGTTAGAGTGTGTTCACCAGACATATAAATATGAAATGAAGCAAAGTTTTGTTGTTCGTTTGTCTTAGTTCAATCACCATGGATATGACATAAGCTCCTACAAAATTCACTTGATATGGAAACTCCACACATAATCAAAACGTTAGTGTTTTAAAGCGTTTCCACAAACTTATTTTGTTATCATCAAAACAAGTAGGATCATAATTGTTCAAACCAACTTGGTTATAATATTTATATTCACTATACACTTGACCAGATAATAATTAAATGGAATATAAAAGTAAGTTGTCACTGTACTAAAAATAGTTCATACGATTCATCAAAACTAGGATTCATATATTCGATCAAAAAATTCAGCACCTAATAAAAAAAATATAATTTTAATAATTATAAATTATTTCAAAATATTATATAATTACTGAAAGAAATATCCAAAAATCAAATTATTTTATTTAAATCCATCAAAATAAGTAAATTATAAATAACATCTAAATACAACTTTAAACTAATTTTAACTTTCTAGCTATTTAAAAAAACTCATTCTTCTAAGATCAACAATGTAAATAAAATAATTCCCCTAAAAGATTTCTCTTCAGATAACTCATCTTATGGGATATTCAAATTCTCATCAAGTTGTCCTTTTTTTTTTTTTTTTAATTATACACCTTTTGGTTCGATATTCAATTCAATAGAATTTTTCCTTAGCAATTCTAAGGTATTATAAAAATCAGTTTCTCTATATCCCTAAAAAAAATTGAAATCAACCCATTTGTTTTATCCCATTTAGCTGATTATTTTATCCTTATTGATGTCGCTATGGAAAACTCGAAATCGCCAAGTTTATTTGTTGCTAAGGATTTAGCAACACTTCTTATTTTAGTATCGATATCATTTTTTGACACTTCAAGTAAAGCTTCACTAAAAGCTGATATTTGATCTCTTACAGCTTTTACACGATTTACACGACTCTCCCAACAAGTGGATGGCAAGGATTTTGGGGTTAATGCTTTTACATTATCATTCAAAATTTTCCATCTCTTAGTAGAATTGGAAAAAAATTGTATAAATGCATTGAACAACTCCAAAAAAATATTTAGCTTTAATACAAGACTTAGCCAGATCACATAATTCCAAATTAAGACTATGACAACCACATTATGTTTAAAAGGCTCTCGAATTTATGTCTTAAAGTTTCTTTTGTACACCTTGATATTTTTCTTCCATATTTGACTCATTATCATAACTTTGTCCTCGCGCATCAAATAGATCAAAATCAATATTTTTCTATTTATTTTGTTAAATATCAAAAATCCTTTGGCCAATTGTATCATTCCCGATAAAAAATGTTAAAAATATTCCTCAGTAGTATCAAAATTTGAAGAAACATCCACATATCTTATTATCAAAGACTTTAGCTCTTGGAGAACATCAGTAGTACAATCAAATATCACTGAGAAATACTTTACTTGTTTGATTTTTCTAACAATTTTAGTTTTAATTGCAAAATCAAATAAAAGTATTAACTCATTTTGTAACATGTTTTTGGACAATTGAGTCAACTTCAGCCAACATTTCAATTGAGCCCAAAAAATTATCATTTCTATTTTGGTACAATCTCCTATTAGAACTACAAAATGTAAACTATGTTCAACAATAAATTTTATTATTGAAATAATTATTTTTAAAACATTTTTCCAACGTTTTTTTAGTCGATTAGCCTTTGAGTTGTTTTATCAATAGGTTTGACCATTTTTCAGCCTTTGACATAACTCATAGCAAATGGTCATATTCTTAACATGATACATGCATATCTCATTCTCTCTAAGTTTTTCATCAATAAGTGCCCAATCACAAAAATCCTCATTTCTTAATTGGCCTTTAAGAATCCTATATTAAAAAACTTTACAACAAAAACAAAATACTCTATTAAGTTTTATCAAATAACCAAGCCAATTTCTAGTACGCCTCTCCCTATTTGATAAAACTTTAGTATATAAATTAGCCTTAAATTCTCTCTTTGAATTATCCTTAGGATCCTTTGCAATGGAAAAATCTTTTTTAATGTCTTTCTTAACTAATAAATCAATCATTTTAAAATTAAGAGCATTCAATTTTTTTGAATAAAATATATCAAACAAATTTTCAAATGGTTTTGCTTGTTGTACATTGTCATTAACATTATCGTCTTTATTATCAAGTGAATTATTCAAATTAAAATCATCACCATCAACATTAGAAACATCTTCATTGTCAATGGGATCATTATAAAAAATTTCAACATCAACATTATGATTTTCAATTGAAATTAGTGATTCTTTTATTTTGTTTTTAAAAAAAAATCAAGAACTCCTACCAAAGATTTAGTTAATTGTTCAAGTTTTTTCATTTAATTACACTTCTCATATCCAGATTCATATTTTCCTATCTTCGGAGGCATAGTAAAAAATTTAAAATTTCTCACCATTCTGTCAGCTAATGATCAACTCCGCGATGTTTACCAACAATAAGCAATCGATCAGTACCATTGTATTTCTAGAGTAAATTAATACCTTGGAAAACCAATTAAGGTAAGTTTCAGAATTACTGACACAAAGTGTTTATGTATAGAATCTAACTACTGATTAGGATCAAACTAGAATAACAAAATCAAATTAGAAACATAATCTAATCTAATCAGAATTAGAATTGGATTCAAATATGCATAATTGAATTCAAAACTCAAAAGCAAATCAGACTACAATTAGATTCAAAAATGCAAAATTGAATTCAAATGTTAGAATCAAATCCAACTACATTTGGATTCAAAATCAGTTTCAACAATTAACAACAACAACAACATTGGATTCAAAAACTACTAAATTAGAAAGAAAAAACCCACAAAATCCTAAAGTCCCAATTAAGAGAAGGGAAACACGATTTGAAGAAAAAATATTTATATGCATAAAACCCGATTAAGAGAAGGGAAACACGATTTTTTGGCGCTTGGTAGGCTGCTGTCACGATCACATGGTGGGTGTGGAGAGGAGATGTGATAAATTAAGTTAAAAGAGAAGTGTGTAGTGGAATTATGAAAGTAATATTAGAATTTAGGTGTTTTAGACAAAAAGTCAAATAGCGCTTGCACATAATATTTACAAGACTTTTACAACGTTTGTACACAAGAGTTGTAAAATGAAGCGCCCTCACATAATGTTTACAGCGCTTTAAACACAAGCGCTGTAAAATATAGCGCTCCCACCTGATGTCACATAGCTTTTACAGCATTTTTTGGATAACCGCTGTAAAAGACTTGCGCTTTCACATAATTAAATGATCTATTAGAGCGTTTTTTTTACAAGCGCTGTAAAAGCCTTGCGCTTTGACATAAGTAAAGGACTTATTAGAGCGCTTATTACACAAGTACTGTAATATCATTCACTTTAAATAAAAATCATTTACAATAAATAAATAAATAAAAAATTAAAACAAATTTACGAACCCTCATCTCCTCTATTTTGGGAACCCTCCTCTCCCCTACGTACTGTGTGGCCATCTACTACTGCTCCTTTATAAAAAATTGGATACGTTGTCTTAGGTACTGTATTTATTAATTTGTTGTTGTCACTAAAACTAATAAATTGTTACATAATAAATCATATAAAATCTATTCTTTTTTTAAATATGTTGATTTGTTCTATTTTCTAATCAGACTTGGACCTTGGTTTCCATTTTTCTACATTAGATATATGTACTATATATTGGTATAATGTTATTAATAGCTTATTATTTATGTAACTGCATTTACATAGGTCATATAATATGGACCAGAAATCGATGTCTGCCAATCGATTGTCAAAAGAGTATGAAAATGGAGTGAAGGAGTTTGTTGAGTTTGCAGTGAAGAATGCAAAAGATCCAAATAGAGTCGTTTGTCCTTGTTTAAAATATTGTTTTGGAAAACGCGTTAGAGAAGATGAATTGGTAGGACATTTAGTATGGAATGGAATTGATCAAAGCTATATATGTTGGATAAGACATGGTGAGAAAAAAAAAAGGAAACATTAATTTTAAGAATGGTTTGACATATGCTTCAACTGATTTCGACACATATACATATGAGCCAGTTCGAGTTGAGGAGATTGCAAAAGCAGTTGAAGAAGATCTTCGGGATTGTCCTCAAATGTTTGAGAGTTTGTTGAGTGATGCAGAGAAACCATTATATAATAGTTGTACTAAATTCACAAGAT
Source organism: Cicer judaicum (assembly GCA_037974835.1). Lineage (NCBI taxonomy): Eukaryota > Viridiplantae > Streptophyta > Magnoliopsida > Fabales > Fabaceae > Cicer > Cicer judaicum. The sequence goes on along the minus strand of JBBPBS010001075.1, from coordinate 561,635 downwards.
TGTCGGCGATATTAAAGTTGTACAACTTAAAAGCGAGTAATGGATGGTCTAATAAAAGCTTAATATAATTATTAACACTCTTAAAAGATAGGCTAAATTACATTCGTGGTCCCTTAACTTAATTTCAGGTAACGTTTTAGTCCCTTATCTTTTTTTTTTCCCGATTTAGTCCTTTATTTTAATTTTAAATGACAATTTGATATTTTATGTTTTAAAATTTCAACAACGTTATCCTTTTTTAAACAAAAATTCAAAAAAAAAAAACCAATCAAAACTCATAAAATTAATTATATTCTTCAATATAATACAAATTTCAACAAATCCGTAATGCAAATATTCAAATAAACTTATATTTTCATACTTTATTTGATATTATTAGGAACAAAGGACTAAATCGGGAAAAAAAAAAGATAAGGGACTAAAACGTTACATGAAATTAAGTTAAGGGACCACGAATGTAATTTAGCCTAAAAGATATGTTGCTAGATGATAATAAACTTCCCAATCGAACCTACGAGGCTAAATGAATTTTGTGCTCTTTTGGCATGAGTTACGAAAGGATTCATGCGTGTCCTAACAATTGCATTTTATTTCGAAACAAATATAAATTACTAAAGACGTATCTGAAATGCAATGTCTCTCGATATAAGAAGAAAGAATCTACTCCAACAAAAGTCGTGTGGTACATTCCTATAATACCAAGATCTAGGCACATGTATCGCAGTGAAGAAGATTCAAAACACTTCACATGGCATATAGATGAAAGAATTAGAGTTGGAATGTTTCAAAACTCTACAGATTCTCCACAATGGGCAAAATTGATCATGAGTATCCTGAATTCGGGATAGAGTCAAGAAATTTACGACTTGCACTTTCTACTGATGGAATGAATCCACATGGTCTTTAAAGCATCTCACGCAACACGTGGCCTGTGATTTTGTTGATTTATAACCTACCTCTATGGTTATGTATGAAGCGTAAGTTTATGATGTTGTCTTTGTTAATTTATGGACCCAAACAATCGGGGAATGATATCGACATATACTTGACTCCTTTAATTGAAGATTTAAAAAATATGTGGGAGACAAGAGTGGAAGTTTATGATGGGTATAAGAAAGAATGTTTCAATTAGAGGGCTATGTTGTTCGACACAATTAATGATGTTCCAGCATTTGGTAATTTATCAGGATATAACATTAAAGTTCAGTGTGCATGTCCTATATGTGAAGAGGGTAAAAATGGGATGCGGTTGAAACTTTGTAAGAAGAATGTATTTCTTGGACGTCGTAGATTTTTACCTTATAGTCATCAGTATCGTGGGTGGAGAAATGCATTCAATGGAAAATCAGAGGAAGATAAAGCTCCTTTAGAACCGACTGGATATCAAATACTTGAAAAAGTACAAGGTTTGACCAATAAATTTGGCAAACCTTTTGCGGGAGAGCTGATCAAAACTGGGTGGAAGAAAAAGTCAATTTTCTTTGAATTTCCATATTGGAATTCATTATATAGTAGACATTTCCTCGATGTGATGCATATTGAAAGAATCAATTTGATTGTGTTATTGGTACGTTACTCAATGTTCCAGGAAAGTCTAAAGATGGCATTAATGCAAGATTGGACTTGGTCGATATGGGAATAAAGAAATGAATTGGGTCACGTAAAGAAAGGAAATCGCACATATCTACCTCCAACCACTCATACTCTATCTAGAAAAGAAAAAATTGTTTTATGTAAATTTCTACACGAAGTTAAATTTTCTGAAGGATACTCTTCAAACATTAAAAATTTAGTTTGTATGAAAGACCTCAAGTTAAAAGGTTTGAAGACCCATGATTGTCATATTCTAATGGAGCATTTGCTACCAATAGGTATATGTTCTATTTTACCTGAAAAAGTTCAACGAGCTTGAAATGTATTTCTCACCCTCATTTTTTGATATAATGGTTCACCTTACTGTTCATCTCGTTAAGGAGACACAAATTTGTGGGCCAACTTATATGAGATGGATGTATCCGATAGAACGATATATGAAAATATTAAAAGGGTGCGTAAAAAGTAGAAGTCGACCAGAAGGTTGTATTACTGAACAGTACATTGTCGAAGAAGTTGCTGAATTTTGTACTGAATATCTGTCCAATGTTGAATCCATAGGGCTTCCCATGTCTCGTCATTCGGGAAGAATATCAGGAAAAGGGATAATGGGAAAGAGACTAATGACTATATCAAGGACTGAATGGGAGTAGGCACAATTGTATGTTCTGCACAATGATGATGAGGTTCAACCGTATGTTACAATACACATGGATCAGTTATCTAGTTTGAACATGAATAAGAATCAAAATTGGATAACTCGAGAGCACAATCGAAGTTTTATAACACGGTTAAATAATCACATAAAGTCAAAGTTTGATACCAAAGAACAAGATGATCAAACCACTATGCAAAATAGCAAAGTCACTCTCGTAGCTGAAGCGATGCATGTCTCAAGTGCAAAAGACATAAACCCAATATATGCAAATCTATCATATTTTGGGGTTATCAAGCGCATATAGGAGTTAGACTACACAATATTTCGTGTTCCCATATTTGGTTGCAAGTGGGTCGATAATAATAATGGCGTTTGGATTGATGAGTCAGGGTTCTTGCTTGTTGATTTTAATAGGGTGGGATACAAAGATGAGCCTTTATTTTAGCGTCACAAGCTCAACAAGTGTTTTATGTCACTAATCCTGCTGTTGATAAACGGTATATTGTTCTATCGATCAATAAAATAAGTGATGATAACAATAATGATTAAGATGTTGGTAATAATCTTTTATTTGCAACATCACAACCACATGAAATTGATTCAACTGATGATGGTTTACATCTTAGGGAAGATCATGATGAGGGAATTTGGATTAATCCATCGTTTCGTATCGTTATTGGACAAAAAAATGTGAATCCCACCTGGAAAAGAAGAAAGGCATCTTAATGTGTTTAATTGGTTTTATAAGCCATGTAATCTGAACTGAGTTCATGTAACTTAATTGTTTAATCTACTAGAATTGAGCATTTTAGTATTTAGCTTGAACTCTATTTGATTATCTGCTTATATTTAGCTTGATCTTAGTGTTTTATACTAAGTTCATGTAATTTAAGTGTACGTTTGACCTACCATAACTGATTTTCAGCTTATATTGAACTTGAAAAAGTTTTATTTGAGTACTGGAAATTTATCTTGAACTAATCATCCCAATATGAGCTGATCATGTAATTTAACATTGATAAATATTTATATATATATATATATAGGTATTTAACTAATTATTTGGAAAAAAAATCCAAATATAAGTATTTTACTTGAATTGAACTGAATATAAACTTGTAATTTTACAGCGCTTTTGTCCATAAGCGCTATAAAAGCCTTTAAAATACTTGGTTTATACCAAGTTAAAAGGGTCTTTTAAAGCGTTTGATGTCAAAGCGCTGTAAAAGGCTTTTAAAAGTAAAATAAGGAGGTTTTTTACTGCACTTTTTCAACAAGCGTTGTATAAGGCTTTTAAAAAAAAAACAGCCATATTACATAAGAAAACAAAAAGGCCTTTTAAAGCGCTTGTGGCTAAAGCGCTGTAAAATGACATTTAAAAATAAAATAAGGAGGTCTTTTACAACGCTTATCCCACAAGCGCTGTAAAAGGCTTTTAAAAATAAAATAAGGAGGTCTTTTACAGCCCTTTTCCAACGCGCGCTGTAAAAGGCTTTTTAAAATGCAGCCCTATTACATAAGAAAACAAATAGGTCTTTTAAAGCGCTTTTGGACAAGCGCTGTAAAAGGTTTCTAAAAAATAAAATAATGAGGTTTTTTACAGCGCTTGTCCACAAGCGCTGTAAAAGGCTTCTAAAAAAGCCTTGTAATAGGGTTTTAAAAAATAAAATAAGGAGGTTTTTTACAACGCTGTTTCGAAAAAGCGCTGTAATAGGGTCTTATATATAGCTGAAAACTGCTTCAGTTTCCTCTTCATTACGTATACTTCACTACGCTAGTGTTCTCCTCCTCTTCATTGTTCTTCCCATTGCAAACCATATTGCCACTATCATCTTCATTACTAACCATCTCCATATGTGTTATTATCCCTACGAAACCTCTCTTCTCAATGAAATACGAAACCCTAATTACGTATTTCTGTGAACCATACTCTATCCGTTCGTATTTCTACGCATTATCGGTGTTCCTTCTCCTATGAACCATATGTATTTCTTCTCATTATTCAGGTATTGTATTTATTAATTTTTTGTTGTCACTAAAATGCATGTTGAACTTATACTTCTACGTACTTAGACTATTGCATGTTGAACTTGTTGTAGATAAATGGATACCAACAAGGATTTAGATCGTCAAAGAGGAAGTTGTCAACACAAGACTTATGAAAATGAGGTATTGAAAATGAAGTCAAACGTGGTGCAAACATCATGCAAAATGTCATAAAAGCAAGGAGTAGTGGCATAAAATTTTAGGTATACTATACTTTGTTTGCTGTTTATTTTTTATCTTTTTTGAAAGCATGTACTTACTATATGAGTTTGTTAGATTGGATAGATTGAGAGTGGTCAGCCAATTGACTCCAACAGTTCCATGTTTGTAAGTTATATTGGGGCTGTTGTTCGTCAAAATATCCCCATCAAATTGACGATTGGAGAGATAAGGCGTTGAAGGATGCGAAAGATATATTGTGGACTGATATACAAGTAACTTTTTTTGTCCACCTTTTTGTTAGTTATAATTTTTTCCATTGAAATAATTTACTCAAATTATATCTTTATTTCGTTTGCAGGTTGCTTTTGTTGTTGACGAGATGAGAAAGAATTACGTGTTGAGAGTTGCCGGGAAAATACACCGGGGTTTTAGATCTCACCTCTCAAATTGCTATCTAAAAGATGGTGAAGCAAATATGAATGTTGAAGCTCCAAAAATATATAAACATTATATATCAAATGAAGAATGGAATGCATTTGTAGTAAAACGTTCAGATCCCGCGTTTGTGGTAAGTGATTAATTTATTAGTATTTGTGTTTTATTATTCATATTCATAGCGTATTTGAAGTTTTTACTCGATTGTGATTTTTTATATATAGAATATTAGTAAGGCAAATTGCGAGAGGGAAAAAAATCGGACACACTCATACAAAAAATATCGTATGAGATATGCACGTCTAGAGTAAAAATTTGTAACTAATTAAACATCACTTTTATATAATGTGGTACATTATAAACTATAGCTTCTGAGTAATATTTTGTTTATGATCTTAACAAATAGCTACATGACACCCAATCCGATCAACAGTTGGGTCGTCATATTTTGTGGAAGGAAGCTCGTGTAAATAAGGATGGAGTGGTTGATAACGAAAATGTTCAAAAAGTAATAGAACTTTGTGTAAGTATATTATCACTTTAATATTGTTTAATATTGTATTTTAAAAATGATATTGAACTTATCTTTTTAATCCTACATGTATTTTAGGAGAATCTCGAACAAAGTTCGGAAAATCAAGAGGACAACAAAGCTAGTTGCAGGGACATTCTCGGTAAAGTGTTTAATGTTCCAGAATATTTCGGTCGCGTGAGGGGGAAAGGATTTGACATAACTCCTAAAATCTAATTTTTCACAAGAGAAGCGCCAAAATCCATCTACTGAGGAAGTATTAGAGAAGCTCAAATTTCTATCAGAGCAAGTGGCACTCTTAGTTAAGACGAATAAAAACATGCAACTTCCGAATCAGCTCCAACGTGAAATACAAATTGAGAGTAAAAACGCGAGTTGCAACATTGGTCTCAAAAGTCTTCCTGAGTTAATTAATTACTTAATAAAATAAGAAATTCATTTAACCTAATTGTTTCACATACTTATGTATTAACCATTGATTTAGGGTGTCACTCCTTCCATGTTGTACTTATCCTCCCCTACTCATCGCAAGTTCGGAAAAGGAACATTGTACAATACTTTGGGAGAAGTATTGCACAACACACTGATCCCTGCGGGCCATGTCAAAGTATCACCAGTTATTGCTTTGGAACCAAATGCATCATTGTCTATATCGGACAACAATGCAGATATGAAGTATTTGGGCGAAGCAGTTGGTAGTTACGTGACATGGCCCACACAACTTGTTGCCCTTGATAAGGTATGTTTAATTAATTGAAATGTATGTTTAATTGATATTTATATGTAATTACACGATATATGATTATGATTGATTATATTTAATCGCTGATTTTTTCCGCTGTTAACTTTAATTTCACATTTATTTGGATTCAGACAAAGCCTAAAGGGAATGATAAGAAGATTCCCATAAATGAGTCAGTTACATCGCTGAAAAAGGTTTTTCACATTTATTTTGTAAGGTTTGTCATTTTTTTCAGATTTAATAAACAAACAAACTAATTAACCTCATTTTTTCAGATTCAATCCAATAAACCACCCGCACAGCAAACCAGCTGCCAAGCTTCAAAAGCTGAAGGGCAATACAGTTTGCAAACTTCAGAAGCTGGAGGGTAATAAAGCTACCAAAGTTGCTGCTCAAAAACTGGATTCGGGAAAATCAGTTGCTGCTCCTGCTCCTAAAACAAGTCAGCCATGCCTTGCTCAATAGGGGTCGTGTCTTGACATAAAACGAATATGGGCAGCAACAAGGATTTATGCATCATAAGCATGAATAAAGCTATATTCGCATATGAGTATGAAGAACTACTTGAAAAAGAGCACATATACGAACTTCTCAACCATAAGGAGCTGATTGCTAATGTCATCAGCTTATACATTAGGTAAAAATTACTTTTAATTTCATTTATTGGTAATTAATCTAAATTGAAATTTTCATTGAAGGTTTTTGTATGAGAAGTTAGTGTGCACGCACAAATTGTCAAATAGATTTTCATTCTTGTCTCTGCATAAGCTTTCGATGTTTAAACTCGATCCAGTGAATGTAAAGAAATACGTTGTAGATATCCTATTAAGAAATAGAGAGAAGGATAAGTTGTTCTTTACACCATATAATGCAGGGTACGCCATTATATGTTCTTTATTTTATCTTTTTTAATTTATGAAATCTTAATTTATTAGTTGTATAAACAAAATTGTCAACCAAGCTCAAAGAGGTGCTACAGTGTTGAAGCAAAAGTCAAATAACATCATATAGATTCCAATAAAGATTTGAAATATATGCTTTTAAAATTTCATTTACAATCAATGCACATATATTTATTGACTTATATGTTTTATTTTATAGTGCCCTCGTCAAACTAACAACATCGATTGTGGGTACTATATATTGCGATTCATGAAGGAGATTGTTGATATGAATCAAACTATAATCCCAGAAACGGTACATTATTTTCATTATTTAATTTTCATATATAAATTATGTATATATTTGATTCTAACTTATTCATGTTCAATTTTTATATTGCACAGTACTTTGACAATTCCAGTCCAACATACTTTGAAAGTGATCTAATTGAATCAAAGGAAGACTGGTGTCAGTATGTGATTAAAATGAAAATTATTTGATTTGTTGGAAAATGGCATGTTGCAAGGGACAGTCATGTGAATATATGGTAGTTATCTTCTGTGTAGTTCTGATTGTTATATGTATATGAATATGACACATTTGAAAAGTTGTGAATATGTAGTTATATGAATATGTATATAGTTATGTGTTGTTGTCAATATGTGAATATGTATATGAATATGTTGTGAACTGATTGTGTAAATATGTAAAGTTATAAAGTTAAGTTATATAGTTATGTTGTTGTATATCGATTGTGAAATGATTGCGTGAACTGATTATGGATGAAAATGATTTTGGAAAACAAAATTAAAAGACAATGCTTTCTAAAAAAATGCCATAAAAAACCAAAAAGCGTTTTAAAAAAATTCTATTTACAGTGTTTTTTAATAAAACTAAAATAAGAATGCACCTTTTACAACACTTTTTCAAAAAGCGCTATAAAAGGTGCATAATAATGCATCAATTGAATGCACATTTTACAGCGCTTTTTTGAAAAAACGTTGTAAAAGGTGCATAATAATGCATCTATTGAATGCACATTTTACAACGTTTTTTTTTTAGAAAGGGATGTAAAACGAGTATAATAAGCGTACAATATATCTACCTATTTTGTAGCATTTTTTAATTTTAAAAAGCGTTGTTGTATCTTTTTACAGCACTTATTTTTTTGAAAAAGCGCTGTAAATGGCTAAAAAAAAATGTTGTAAATTTTATTTTTCACGTAGTGTAATAATTATATTATATAGTACTTGTACTAATAATAGGATTCATAGCTTTCTAGAAATGATGAATATTAATAATGTGAAAGTCGATATACTTTTTAGGATGTACATGTACGATTGTGATTGAGTATTCTAACTGTAAGACCCGTAATTTTAAATTATACCTTTTTAGGATGTACATGTACGATTGGATTTTGGTATTGAACTCAGGGGCTTTTTAGCCAAGTTAATAATATTTTGGAGTTTATATGACCAAAAAGATATTTTGATGCCTGATTAGAATTACTCGTCGATAAATAAATTAAATTTACTGCGGTGAATCTTTTGCGAAGAGTTTAATGCATTTTGGGTGAAAGAATAATTTAATAAATATCTAAAGGTTTTGAGATATTTGTTAATTATAATTAATATATATATATATATATATATAAAAGGAAGGGAAGGAATTGGAAAGAAAGCAAATAGAAAGGAAAGAAAAAGGAAGAAAGGAAAAGAGAAGGAGAGAAAACAGAAAATTTCCATCTTTTCCCTCATCTGCCTCGCGTGAACACCCAATCCTTCTCCTTCCTCCATCTTCATCCATTTTCGTTCTTCCTTGCATCCTTGAGTTCGAAATTGATAGTGGGTGATAGGACAAGGATTTCTCAACTTCACTCTTCCTCTTTGATCCGAAAACGAAGGAAAACGGTTTAGGGATTTCAAAACCTTCAAACACAAATCACGCCGTTTCTTCTGGATCCAAGCTTTGTTTCGCAAAGGGATAGAAGGGAAAGTTGCTCACCACTACACTACGGTGCTAGTGAGCTAACTTTGGAAGCGTTGTCGCGAGCAAAGTTTTTACCGGAATTGATCGTGGTGTCGTAAATCGACGTTAAAGCTAACGTTAAGGTAAGGGCTCCTTCCAAACTTTTATTTTGCATTTAGGGCCTTATCTGTGGTTGTATGAAAAAGAATTTTGTTAGGATTGGAGTATTGATTTGGGGAAAATATATCTAAGGCTTTATGGGTAAAATCTGAGAGTTAGGTTTTGGTTATCCTAATGAATGTATCGTGGAAAATGAATTTAAACTCAGTTATGTATGATTTTGAATGAATGAAACTTGTGTGTTTGAGTGGTGGATTATGTTGATTCGTGTTCGTTGTTTTTGACGTGTTCTTAATTGATACTGATGAAACTTGAGATGTGTTTGTGTGGTTTGTGTGAAAAATGATTTGATGCGAATTATGGATTGAATGTGAAAGTATGTTTGATTTTGTTCTGTGTGGAATTTGAAAACCATTAAGTTAAACGAGTATTAAGAACGGGGAACCTCTTAATGTCTTGTTTACTTAATGTGTGTTTGTGAAAATCGTTTTGAGTTAAAAGAGTATTAAGAATGGGGAATCTCTTAATATCTCTGTTTACTAACGTTTTGGAAAATCTTTTAAGTCAAATGAGAATTAAGAATGGGGAATCCCTTAATTTCTTGTTTAATTAATGTTCGTTTGAAAATCGTTTAAGTTAACTAGGCGTTAAGAATGGGGAATCTCTTAATGTCTTGGTTACTTAATGTTTGTTTGAAAATCGTTTAAGTTAACTGGGCATTAAGAATGAGGAATCTCTTAATGTCTTGGTTACTTAATATTTGTTTTTGAAAATCGTTTAAGTTAACTGGGCGTTAAGAATGAGGAATCTCTTAATGTCTTGGTTACTTAATGTTTATTTGAAAATCGTTTAAGTTAACTGGGCGTTAAGAATGGGGAATCTCTTAATGTCTTGGTTACTTAATGTTTTTTTGAAAATCGTTTAAGTTAACTGGGCGTTAAGAATGGGGAAACTTTTAATGTCTTGGTTACTTAATATTTGTTTTTGAAAATCGTTTAAGTTAACTGGGCGTTAAGAATGGGGAATCTCTTAATATTTTGGTTACTTAATGTTGTTTTGAAAACCGTTTAAGTTAAAAGAATATTAAGAATGGGGAATCTCTTAATATGTCTGTTTGCTTAATGTTTGGCGTGAAAATCGTTTGAGTTAAATGAGTATTGAAAATGGGGAATCTTTTAATATCTGCATTTACTTAACGATTGTGATGGATGGATTCAGTGTATGCTCATGTATTTCATTTGGTAAATTGTGTTGACCCGTGATAGGTGCAACCTCGGTAAACAGTATTGACCCGTGATAGGTGGTACGTTTACGATTTACTTTTTTGTAAGTTGTGCTGACCTGTGATAGGTGGCACCTCGGTAAATAGTGCGTCGGCCTGTGATAGGCGGTACATTTACGACTTACGCTTTTTCTTTTAGTAAATCGTGCTGACCCGTGATAGGTAGCACCCCGGTAAACAGTACTGACCCGTGATAGGTGGTACGTTTATGATTTACGCTTTTTAGTAAATCGTGCTGACCCGTGATAGGTGGCACCTCGGTAATTGGTACTTTGGCCTGCGATAGGCGGTACAATTATGATTTACGGCCCTTCGAGGAGGGTTTTGGTTTGGAATTTCGAGTCCATGCATTTTGGCATATACGCATTGCATTAGGGTGCTTGGCACACGAGTCGTGTTTTGATTCAAGTGTATGATTGAGAGTTTGAAACTCGAGTTGTCATGGTAACTGTGTTTAAATTGTTAAGTGTTATGTTTTGGAATTTGGTGATAGCATGTTTGGTTGCAATATTATTTCGAAACTCATGTTGTTGTAGCGATTGCGTTATCAGTGCTAAGTGTCAAGATGTGGATTTGTGTATGAATGTGATCGAGTTAGTTTATGTATTTTTGGAAGAATATGCAGGGAAATCGATTGCCCAATCGATTGGCATTAACAGCAATGTTGTCAGTTGATTGCCCAATCGATTGCCCAGTTGATTGCCCAATCGATTGGCAGTAAGTCAGTGGCACAACAAAGCTGTCAGTTGATTGCCCAATCGATTGCCCAATCGATTGGCAGTAAGTCAGTGGCTCAGCAATGCTGTCAATCGATTACCCAGTTGATTGCCCAATCGATTGATTTAAGCCCAGAGTTCAGATTTTTCAAAACACCCTTCAAGCAATCGATTTCCTAATCGATTGGCTTAGTGGAAATTCTCATTTTGAGTTAGATAATCGATTGCTCAGTTGATGTATCAATGTTTTGATCAGATATGTATTACTTAATGGATTGAGAACTTTATTTTGATTTCATTATCATTTGGTAAGCATTGTATGAACTTTTAGCATATGGAAAACCTTTTAAGATGCATGCTAAGTTGAAAAGGGTATTTTGTGCATTTGAAACCTTAAATTTTATTTGTTAACTGTTAATTTCGGTTGGTGACCCTTTACAACTATTGTGGAAATCTAGGCTTTGCCCTCATATGAGAGTCAGGGCGGTCCTACTGGTTCGTACCCTACGGATGGGAATGTGGACGGGAATGCTTGATTGGAGCTACGTTAGGAGGATCCCACGGAGTGCGTAGAGATTTCTCGAGGCGTATAGTTTTTTGTTATGTATAGAATGATCAGACTAGGTTGTCACTCAGGACACATATGTCTTTCTTTTGGGCTACTTTTATTTTATATTGGAAGGATGTACATGTACTAACGTTGGCACTAGGACATGCTTTGGATTTATTTTTTTGAAAAAGAAAACTTTTCTTGATGGTTGTAAATTATATTGACTCAATTATTTATCCTAGGGTTTTACCTTACTTGATTATGTATTGTATTTTAATTTCTTTTTAAAGAAAAAAAAATACACCCTCGCTTTGAAAAACGGGGTGTTACACTAACCTAATGAGATGACAAAATATTTATACATCAGCCTAGGGAGGGACTTCTCAATAGACTCTCTATATGGAATGACACAACCCATTATGGGTCATTTCCAAATACAACTTAAATAGTTACTATTTATATTTTATTTTAAATAAGTGTATATTAGAATAATGGTAGACAATTTGTATTTTATTTTAAATAAGTGTATATTAGAATAATGGTAGACAATTTGATTAATTATTCAATCTCATTTGTGAGAATTTATCAAATATATGATAGTGGTTTTGATAAATTATAATATATTTATTACATGTATGATATTACAGTTTAATAAGTGATAATTTATTTCGTAAATGATATTTATTTTGAAAATTTTATTGGTGAAAATTTATTTTATGTATATGATAGTTCAATCTCATAATTAACAATTTATCTAATATTTCATAATTATTTTAAAATTTATATCGATAAAAACTTGTCGAATGTATGATAGTTTATTCTTATAACAACAACTTGTCATATGTTGTGTGTGTTATTTTGAGATTTTTGTTGGTAAAATTTGGTGATTGTCAAAAGAAGATAATGAAAGTTTTAAATTTGGAAAAAGAGAAACAATTAGTGATGAAATTTGATTAAAATATATGGAGAAAGAATTAAAGATAAATGAAATTCATAGAAGAAATAAAATAAAATATGAAAGTTTGAAACGAGACAATTTTTGTTGCCGATGAGATTTTTGGTGAGTGTTTAAGTTGAGAAATATGAAATGAAAGCGGATTTGTATAGTGTTGATGTAAAACATTTTCAGCTTTATGTTTCGTCAATCTGTCATTTAAAACACACAGCTCATATATATATAATATTTTTATTATTATTATTATAATAATACTTTAATTAAATTTTGAATTTATTTTTATATTAATCTTTTAATAATTTAAGTATATTAATTTTATTGCATTTTTGACAAAATAAAATGTCATATAAAGTTAGATATTTTAAAATGTTATATTAAATATTAAAATAGAATTTAATTTTATTAACATATTAACTTGTTAATTTATTTAAAGATATTTTTAATTACTTGTTCATAGTTGTTAAAATGAATTAAACTTTAAATAAATTTGCAGATCATACAAGACTTAGATTTTTAACCATTATATCATTGCAAAAATTTAACCAAAATGTCCCACTTTCACAAACTGTTACCAAAATGCTCTACTTTTTAGGGCTAGTAGGAAAACTCTCCCTAGGGGAGCGACCTGTCAAAAGGCAAAAAAGATTCTTTTAGTAGGAGGTCGTTGGGCGGGTATGTGACCTCCCAAAGGGATTTCAAAATTTTTTAAATTTTATTTTATATATTTTCGGTAATTTCTAAATAATAATAATAATAATTAATAATAATAATAATAATACATTATTAATAATAATAATAACAATAACAATAATTAATAATAATAATAATAATTAATCATAATTATAATAATAACAATAATAATAATTAATAATAATAACAATTGTTATTGTTATTGTTATTATTATTAAAAATTGTTTTAGTTAAAAATAATTATAATTAAATTAAAAATTTTATTGTTATTAATTATAATTTTTAATAATAGTAAAAATTAATAATAATAATAATAATAATAATAATTATGTTTCAAGACTAGAAATCAATAAATATAAAATAAGAGAATTAAAAAAATTAATTTTAAAATTAAAAAACTATTTTTGTAAACATGTATTAAAAATATAATTAAGAAGAAAAAAACTAACTAGCACATGAAAATGAAGTCCACCCGTGGACCTCATCCATAAATTAACATGAGGATAAGTGTCATCCGTGAAAAATTTAATTTTTCTTCCGGGCATTTATTAACTTATTAAGTTATAAATTTTGTTATCTAAAAACAGAAAATAATTTTTTTTATTAATAACAACTATTTAAATTTTTAAAGAATTGAATATAAAATTTTAAGATAAAATTTTAATTTTTAATTATTTAATTAGTAGCGTAGGCATTTATTAACATTTATGACGTTGAATTTGAGTTTTATAAACTACAAATAATAATAATAATAATAATAATTTTTATTGTTATTATTATTAAAAATTATAATTAATAACAATAAATTTTTTAATTTAATTATAATTATTTTTAACTAAAATTTTTTTTAATAATAATAACAATAACAATTATTATTATTAATTATTATTATTATTATTATTGTTATTATTATAATTATTATTAATTATTTTTATTGTTATTATTATTATTAATGTATTATTATTATTAATAATAATAATAATTATTATTATTTAAAAATTACTTAAAATTTATAAAAAAATTAAAAAAAAATTTTAAAATCCCTTTGGGAGGTCGCATCCTCGCCCAACGACCTCCTACTAGGAGAAATTTTTTTGGAGAGTTTTCTTACTAGTCCTAAAAAGTAGGGCATTTTGGTAACAGTTTTTGAAAGTGGGACATTTTGGTTAAGTTTTTGCAAAAGTAGGATATAATGGTTAAAAATCCTACAAGACTTTCATAAAGGTTAAATCATAGATTTTTTTTTCAATACATCTTTTTTAAAAAAAAAAAAAATTACGCAAATACTCCCTTTTCAAAATTATATACTTAAATACTTTTTTTTTTAAGTTATAAATCGTTATTTAAAATAAAGACTTCCTTAAATAATTATATTTTTCAAATGGCGACTTCCTACATGATTTTAAGAAAAAAATCAATTTTTTTTTTAATTTTTTCCTCTACAAGAAAGCACTTTCTTCTCTTCTAATTATATATTTTTTAAAAAAACATTTGAGCCATTTGAAAAATGAGCATCCTTAACGAAATTACCATTGTGCACAAAATAGATATTTAAGTATATAAATTTAAAAAGTGAGTATTTAGATAATTTTTTTTAAAAAAAAATAGTTATTTAAGAAAAATAAAACCCAAATCATTCCTAAAAAATAATCTTACAATAGATCACATATCATACTTGGACCTTCAATTTTTAGTTTCATGGTTTTTTTAGGTACAATAAGAGCTGTTTATTTTATTTCTCTATTTCTCAGCACTTTGTTTCTTCTAATCTACATCTACATTTATATTATAAGCAAATACTTTGCATCAAAACATATAATACATGTGGCATCATTATAAATTATAGACTATTAATATTAATTGTGTGTTAATTATTTGAAAACATTTTGAATTATTATTTAATGCATATTAATTAGCAAAATCATTGAAAATCATAAACATTTGACTTCATGTAAATATTAAACATCTATATGAAATATAATCTAAATATATTCTACACCAGATAAATTCATAATAAAAATGTTTAAAAGTCGATTGTTTTTATTAATATTTATATATAGTACTAAAAGTTATTTCCACAACTTTTGTATTATTTTTTGTGGTATCATGAAGATAAAATTGATTGTGGTATGACGATGCTTCTTGCTTGCTCAATGATTTAGCAGAAAAAAAATTTAGATTCGACATATTCTTTGATTTAGTTCTATAAACTCCCGTGAGTCTTTTGTTAGGAACATAAACTCGAATAACTTATATTATTATGTTATATTTCTTTTTGAATTGCTTGCACAATATATTTTACTTTGATAATTTATTTAACGATAAATTCTAATTGTGACATTTCATTGTTTTTGTCTATCGGTGAAATGGCTATTTTGATTTGTTAAAAAAAATTATTTTAACAAAACTCCAATCAAACCAACATATAATAATGTTTTTTTTGTTCTATTCTAATAAATATTTTTTAATTATAGTAAAATTTGAATAGATTTCAAGATTCTTAAATAATTTCAATTTAGGGTCTCTTATTTTTAATGAATATTTTTACAAAATATAATGTTTACAATTATTCTTCAATTTGAGATTTTTGCCAATTTCTTTTTTACGAGTAAGATGATGAAAAAATGAGGAAGACCTCAAAGAATTTTTATTTGACACTAAAAGAACCAATAATAAAAAATAAAAATAAAACAACCATTACAGGCTACCAATATGTTGTAACTTACATATGTAATTATGAAGTAGGAGAAAAATTACATATTTTTTGTTTGTTGATTTCAAAATATGGTAGATCGGCAATGGAAAAAAAAGAGTACCACATGTGTAATTTTGTCCAAAACAATCTTAAAATTGTAACTTTTTCATAATAGTTGATTTTAAATGTTGCCTATACTTATAATTAATTGAGAATGTAATATATAGGGACGAGATATATCAAATGAAAAAAATTTAAAGTAAATTTATGATTAAAAAATATTTAAGTGAAATATAATTATTGAAAAAAATTACATTATTTTTTTTTTAATTTTAACCATTCATAATTTAATTAAATGATAATTTATATATATATAATTCATCTTAGAGAAAAATAATAAATGCATTGTAATAAATGACATAATACAATTTTAATTTTATATAATAAAAACATGATTTGTCATTGATTGATTGATTATTTAAACGCATTGTGACTAATTTATACTATATCAAAAGACTATATATATTATACTTAAAATTGTACACATGTCAACTGCAATGAAGTTTTTGCACCACAACCATCATAAAGAAAAATAATAAATGCATTGCAATATGCAATAGATGATCTAATACAATTATAATTTTATATCTAATTAATATATATATAACACAAATCTATTTTATAACTAAAATTTTACATGTGTCAATTTGAGGGATATTCGTGCACCACAACTATCATTGAAAAAAATAATAAATGTACGGCAATACAAAACATAATACAATTTTAATTTTGTATGGTAAAATATAATTCGTAATACAGACACAAAAAACACATCTAATACGTTGATTACTCTTCTCTTATCAAAGGAAAATCAAATAAATATATAAATAAATAACAAAGAACAAGAACTAAGACAATAAACCCTTAAGAATTGGATTTTAACAAAGTCCATTAAACAAATATTAGATAGAGTAAGTGAAACAAAAAAACTCTCTCAATTCTTTTCTAAATGAAATACCCAATTTAGCAAGCAAGCCAATCAACACAAACATTGTCTTCATGCAATTGATTGATTATTTAAATTAACAAATATTCTAACTAATTTATATTATATAAAAAAAAGACTGAAGACTGTTGAAGTAAAACAAATTTAGATGTATGTTTTAACGACAACAAATTTTATGAAATAAATGATTAAGTTTTATGAATGATTATTTATTAATGATTGCACTTGAGTTTTATTTAAAGAACGTGAATTGCATAAGTGAACAAACAAAAAATCATTTATTTCATCATAATACATAAAAATTGATGACAAAATCATTCTAATTTATTAAAAATATAAATTTGAGAAAGCAAGATTGTTCTGATTTTTAAATAGAAAAACGAAGATCATTATGATTTTCACAATATTTAATCCAAGAACATTATGGACAAAGATTTCATTAATCAAGATTGTTTTAGGCTGCGAAAACATATCAACCTTCATTAAAAATAAACTAGTCTTCAAAATGAAAGAACATAATCATACACAAAGATTGCTTTGGACAAATATGATCAACAAAAAACAAAGCAAAGTACTAAGAACAAATAGTAAAATTGATCTTCAGATTGATGGATAAGATAAGCAAGTACAACCTGAACATAAACGAGAAAGTCACTGCATTAGTGACACACGTATAAAACAGAAAAGTTTGGCATGGAATAACTGTCAGATATTCAAAATCCAACAAATCACTCAAAACAGAAACGAAGATTGCTCTGATTTTCACAACTTTAATCCAAGAACATTATAGTTTACAAAAAATAAAATATGATGTAATTTAAAATCGATATGGGCTATGAAAGTACATCTATCTACACTAAAAATCATCATTATTCATTATAGAAGACTTTAATAATATACACAAGATCGTTTTGGTCAAATTCGTTCAAAGAGGATCAACAAAGGCAAATCACAACATCAAGAACAAACAACAAGATCAATCTCTAGATTTATGATTAAAAAGTACAACAAGGACAAAAATACTCACACTACATCTCTCAAAAAAGCAACACGTGTACAGAGCTGAAAATCATGATACACAATAACTGTCAAAAATGAGCACTCATACAAAATAGAAACAAAGAATTTTTTGGTTTAACATAAGAACATTATGGTTATTCTATTTTAAATGTAGAATTAAAATTGATAACTTTCCACAATCTAAGCCACAATTTAAAGAGTATCAAGACTGCTCAAATCAATGGTGAAGCCCATAACTCAAGTTGAATGCTCTAAGGAGAAAAATGTGACACCCTAAACCAAAAAAAAAATTCTTATTTTCTAAACAATGAAATTATTTCGAAACAAATAAATAAATATAAACTTTCAAGCATTTTCTTTTAAGGTAAAAAGTATCACATAATCACGAACACATCGAATAAACTCAAAGGTTCCATCAAACTTACAACTTGAAATCACAATATCCGACAACAAAATCTTTTTAGAAGTACACATACTTATGTGTTAAATTAAGTGCAAATATGGTCCCAACCCGATGTCACTATCAGAGCGTGAATTCTCAAAATAAAAATACTCAAAATAACATCAACACAATGCATAATAATAAAGGTCTCCAAGACATGATGACTTCCGCCTCTCCTGATGGTACTAGTCATCACCTGCAACTTACAACTCTTATGCGTCCATCGCAAATGCCAAACACAAACAACGAGGGAGTGAGTATCGAAATTACGTAACAATCTAAAATACACGAGGAGAACACGCAAGCAATCAAATTATCACAACCTCAAAAATAGTCAAGTGTATAATATCAACGGTTTATCAAATTCATTCACAATAAGATAATCACAAGGATAAAATGTTATGCATGTCCTATACTCTATACTTAATCATTTAGTACCATTCTACTCTAAAGTACTTGGTTAGGAGGCCTGATACTATGTCACTACAAGAGTGGACGGACAATTCATGAATGGCCAAGTCCTCATAGATCCCCTCAACTCAACCCGAGACACATATACGCGACGATCGGGGTACTCTTGTGTTGCACAGTAGCTCCCGACTTTAGGGAATAACCCACTAATCCACTTAGGAATTCCCCATTAGAGGTACCCCCAAGGTCTATCAATCTTACCTTACAGTTCGACTGTATCCCTCCACGATCAGGCTCATTCAGTTGTACTTCCCTGAATCACTAGGTTTGACTATGTAAAACGTTTTTTATATTAATAGTACATAAAAATTAAACTCTTAATATATATGTTTTAAGTCCAACTCCTAATATTTGTACTTATCTGAATCACTAGATTTGAGTATATAAAACGTTTTTTATATTAATAGTACATAAAAATTAAACTCTTAATATATATATTTTAAGTCCATCTCCTAATATCGTAGATACGACATACTATTTATAAATATTTGGTACACAATAATCAAATGTCTTGCATCAAAGAAAATAGTACATACGACGTCATTATTTGCAATCAATCATTAATTATGTTTTAACTATTTGAAAACAGTTTAATAGTAAAAAATCGTTTAGCCTAATTTTATTGTCAGAGACATATTCTATTGGATTATTATAATATGCATTTTAAATTTCAAACATCACATACCGACAAAAAAAAATCAATGACAACATCAAACTTATGTGAGTATATAAAAAGAAATTTGATATCATGTGTTAAACCAATTAATTGTAAACAAATCATTTCATAACAACAATTTGTTAATTTGTTAGTGTATTAAACCAATTAATTATTACCAAATACTATATTGATCGCATGTTCAAAATTTAAATTGGTGTATGAGCATATTCTTTCCTTTGCATTTACAATTATAAAAAAATGATTTTGCTATCTTGATAATATCACTGGCCTACAATTAATAATTGTCTAATTCTCCTTCAATCACCTATAGTCAAATATTCCTTTTAGTAGCATACACCTATAGTCAAATATTTCTTGAAAACCAAACATTGTGATATTTTAAACTAGTAGCATATTAATTATTCTATTTTTATATGCATTGTAGAAAAAAAATATTCGGTACAAAAAATGTAATTTTTCAATTTAATTGCTCCAATTGCAACTCATGGTCATGGATGCCAAAGTGTCATTCTTCAAGACCATTATTTTGGTCACAAATATTTTTACTCTAAGAGTCTCTCTACAATTTGGACTAAAAGTATCATTATTTCATCATAAATTTTGGGATTAAATATATTTTTGCTCTTTTTTAAATATATCATTTTTAGTTTTAGTTTCTCTAAATTTTATCTTCAAATCATGATCGACAAATAATTATTGTCAGTATATTTGGCCCTTTTTTTTTTGTCTTAGAAGAGACAATAAATTTCACCTTAATTAATTCATAAATTTGAAGTTCAAGTTTGAATCTGAAATAAGATGTTCAACCTAACAATATCTTCATTTGTCAGTTGAGATAGGACTTAAAGACTATATTTGACCCCTTATTTTAAGTCAACTTATGTACATCTTTATAATTAATTTTTGAAAGATTATTTCATAGTCATGTTCAAGACATTATAAAAATTTCTACAAAATTTTAAATTATTCAACAAGAGATTAATTAAAAATGATATTTTAAGCTTTTTGGCCATTAAAAATTTGTATTTAATTTATCTATTGTTAAAAAATTATAAATTTTTATGGGGAGATTCTTATAATGTTTTAAATATGCTTACAAAAAATCATTCAAAAATGTAAATAGTACACATTCTAAACATTTGATGGACCATTGTTTGAAGAAAAAATTTAGAGGGACTAAAATCAAAATATAAAATTTATATAACCAAAAACTTATTCAACTCTAATTTTTTTCATAAAAAGTGACATGTATTTTTTAATTCAAATTTTAAATATAACATTCTCACGTGTATTTGGCCATTAATACAATTCACAAATAATATTCTATATTTACACATAAATATAATTAATGGTGGTTGCAATAAATTATGGTTTTGAGCTCTAAAAAGAAAACGCTATTTAAGTGAATTGGTAATAAATATCGTCCAATAGTGTCCTTGATTATAATACTTTATTCATTGTTTGTTTTCAAATTTGCATCCTCTTAATGATTATACACTTTTTTATTTAAAAAATATTAAAAAAAAAAATCAAACACAAACATCTTATAGGGTATATTAAATATTTAACATATAATTTTTAATGTAAAAATTTATACATTACATTAATCACATTAATATTGATTGATTGTATTAATATTTATATGTCAATTTTATTTATTCTTTATTTGAATTTAAATTTTAAAAATCTTGTGTTTGTCACATGCTATTTTACATGAATATTTGGAGCAGTGTTAAAAATTAAAACTGACATGATAGTTGGTCATAAAAAGGAGTTGGTGTACGTGATTATTTGGAAAGGCATTTGTAGATCTAAAAGCTTTTATGGAATGGAATTCAAATTAATTTAATGTGGAATTTATAAAATGTGACACCTTAAACCCCAATTTTTTTTTTATTTTTTAAACAATGAAATTATTTTGAACAAATAAATAAATATAAATTTTTAAATATCTTTTTTAGGTAAAAAGTATCACGTAATCACGAACACGTCGAATAAATTCAAACTTTCTATCAAACTTAACAACTTGAAATCACAATATCCGACAACAAAATCTTTTTAGAAGTACACATTCGTATATGTTAAATTAAGTGCAAATGTGGTCCCAACCCGATGTCACTATCAGAGCGTGAATTCTCAAAATAAAAATACTCAAAATAACATCAATACAATGCATAATAATAAAGGTCTCCAAGACATGATGACTTCCGCCTCTCCTGATGGTACTAGTCATCACCTGCAACTTACAACTCTTATGCGTCCATCGCAAATGCCAAACACAAACAACGAGGGAGTGAGTATCGAAATTACGTAACAATCTAAAATACACGAGGAGAACACGCAAGCAATCAAATTATCACAACCTCAAAAATAGTCAAGTGTATAATATCAACGGTTTATCAAATTCATTCACAATAAGATAATCACAAGGATAAAATGTTATGCATGTCCTATACTCTATACTTAATCATTTGGTACCATTCTACTCTAAAGTACTTGGTTAGGAGGCCTGATACTATGTCACTACAAGAGTGGACGGACAATTCATGAATGGCCAAGTCCTCATAGATCCCCTCAACTCAACCCGAGACACATATACGCGACGATCGGGGTACTCTTGTGTTGCACAGTAGCTCCCGGCTTTAGGGAATAACCCACTAATCCACTTAGGAATTCCCCACTAGAGGTACCCCCAAGGTCTATCAGTCTTACCTTACAGTTCGACTGTATCCCTCCACAATCAGGCTCATTCAGTTGTACTTCCCTGAATCACTAGGTTTGTCAAACTCTCCCTATATGATGACAAAATAGTTCTAACTCCAAAATCACAACTCAACAAATTTCATTTTGACTTCACAACATTCATCATTATGTATATATATCAGTCAATCACAATTAAATCCAATATTCTGGTTTGCACTACTCACAATATCAATCACAAATAAAAGGTCAAACAGTGGCATATTCAAGTGATATCACAATCTCATTCAAGTAGCAAGAATACTCTAGTACATATCATTCACATAGTAACAATCAACATAATATTCATAAAATCAGACAGCATACAATCTTGATATAAATAATTTCACGGCAATTCTATTGGTTGCTAAATTATATTTTAATCCTTACTATTACCATCCACATTTTATTAATTAATTATTATTACTCAATAGGACTCAATCGTACGTAGTAAGCCCCGAATGAACATCTGGGAATTTCAATATTCCCGTTCATCTCACGTTATTTTATACTCATAAAATGGAACCTCATCTCACCCCTTACCTTAGCTGAAGATTTTTCCCAACGAAGCCGATCCGTTGATTTAATGTGTCACGTCTTCGCCAACCACCGTCTCTAACAATCCACGAGCGAGAATAAATCAACGCAACAACCAATTACAAATTAGTTACTTACTCCAATAGATAATTAATTAATTTATTAATAATACATTGATACTTTATCTAATAATACATTAATGCATTGTAATATAATTCAAAAATATATTTAATATCGTTAAACACACATATTACTATAATCAAATTTTATTTAACAAAGTATGATAGAAAGAACTTAATATTATGTCTATATATATATATATATATATATATATATATATATATATAGTTTTGACTTATAAATATATTTATATATGTATATCACATGGACGCAAATAATAATAATTAATTATTACTTATTATTGACTATACTTAATTTTTATAACATAATCAAATAGATTAACCCATTTAGGTGAAAGAATTAATTTGCATCTAATGGCTTATTTACTAACTTATTTTCTGGAAGTTTGGATAACGACAATTCTTATATAGCATAATCCGTTTGTTGACATAAACAAAGGTAAGACTTCTAAAATTCCAAAGTAAAAGACTCAAATCATGGCTATACAAATTTATTTTGGATTTGTGGTTTTTAATTTCTTAACTTTCATCTATCTATATATGTATTACTTATCCTATTGTACTAACAAAATATGTATCATTATTAAAGTTAATTGATGGAATTAGTGAAACATACCTTAAATACCTTATATGATTTGGTATTGAAATTGGAATTGGAATTTAAAATTAGAATTGTGATTGGAGCTTGAAATTGGAACTGGAACTGTGATTGGAATTGAAAATTAGATTTGGAATTGTGATTGAAATTGGAATTCCTAATTTGCTGAAAGCTTTGATTTGTAATTGCAATCCTAATATATATATATATATATATATATATATATATATATATATATATATATATATATATATATATATATATATATTCGGTTAGGTTGTTATCATTATAATATTAACAATTATTATTATTATTATTATTTTTATTATTCCACTCATTAGAGCTAACTCCTAATATTATTTTATTTATATATATATTATTTATTTTTTTAAATATGGTTAATATTAATAATTTAAATCAATTACTAATACAAACACACAGACACGCCTAAAAAAATTAGAGCACATATTAATACTCATATAAAAAAAATAGTATCGTATCATTATACTATTTAAAATAAGATAATGAAAAATTGGAGTGTTACATAAGACATTACTATTTCAAAGATGGATATGTGACATAAAAAAAAAGAAGAGAAGCTTCACAAACACCCATAATACTTTAGCAGTTTAATAATTTTAATAGTAATTTTATTTTGTATTTGTGTTCATGAAGATTGATAGGAAATAAATTTAGAATATATTATTTTGTTATGTATAATGACGGCTAGCAATTTTATAAAGTGATAAGTGAACGGGACATGTAAGGAGTGTTGACGAGTCTTCATAGCATATTAACAAAAATATTTTAGTGTATATTGTCTTGCTCAATATAAATATATTACAAAAGTTTAATGCATATTTGGTAGATATCATAAGGTTTATTTTATTGGTTTTATTATAATTCAATTATTATGTTCCATCAGTAAATACTTATTAGATTTGTTAATGTGTATCTATTATATTTGATTCAGATATTACAATAATACAAATAATGGTAAAAAAATATCATGGTACTACTAAAATTTCTTACTATTTCCTTTTTTTGTATGACATATTAACATTATTTTTCAATGAAGTCAATTATCTGAAGTCTAACTAAGACAGGAGAAACATATGGTCCAAACAAAAACAAAACTAGATGAATAAGGTTGTGTGAATAATATAATTTAGTGTTAAATGAAAAACTATGTTGCAAAAAAAAAAAGTATTGAAAATATAATGATATATACTTTAGCATTAAGCAAACTCAGGTGTGACATTACAATATACATAAATAGTTAATACACAAACGTTCATGTGTACTAGATAGAGCAGCCATAAAAATATATTTTCTTATCATTATTTTTTATGTAAAACAAAAGTTAGAATAGGGGAGGATATATGATATGAATCTAAGTCATTGCGGATGTGAGACAAACTACAATTGATGTGTTTTTTTTTTTTTTTCCACCATCATTACCCTATGTTAGTTTCTAAGAGTTTTTATTATATAATCATATTTTAAATACAAAATATACACCGTTATTTAGCCGTGGTTAATCTCTTCTCCCAAGTGGATTATCTCCATATACAAATCATAGATTGAACCATAATTACTTGCCAAATGATCTCAAGTCCCTTATCACTCGCATCAACCCATTATTGATAGAGAAAGTTAAAAAAAATCTGTCCGTCTACCATATATATCCAATATATGTTAAATTTATCTACACATTACTCTATACTTATACTCAACCATTCATATCAATGTACAATCCTTTAAAATTATGAAATAATAATTTTCACAATGATATGTTTTGATTTTACAATGCACTTCTTTAAATTATTGTATTACAATAATTTGTTACTTTATAAATTGGAGGTTAAAATTTAAAATATTTATTTTTATAGAAAATCAATATTTCATATCAATTAAAACCTAATCAAACTAAGAATTATATAATCAATACCTATCAATTAATTGATGTTTGTGACGATCTCTTAGTCGTCTTGGCATAAGCTACACACTAGGAAATATGTATTCATCATCACCACAATTTGCGATGAATTATATACGTAATCGTTTAAATCAAATGATTCACACAAATAGATAGATGTTTAATGGAACATCGCACTTGATTGATTATATTTTTAGATTTGTGCGTCTTTTTCCATGTAAAAAAAATATTTTATGCTGGACCTTCACTACTTTGATATTTTATTTTGAGCCTATATTAGTTTTTCAAACTTCACAATCACCAAATAGATTATAGGTTATGTTTATTAGGAGACTATTTTTAATCCAATTGTAAAATACACTAGAAAACTGTATACATGATTATAATCATAAACTAATTTTGTATTCATTATATTCCTTATTTGGATAAAGTTATGGATCACTCTCTCTTTGCATATAAAATTATAAATACTATGATATTTAATAAAATATTATTTTATATATATCATCTAATCACACTATACATGTAATATTAAATATATAATGTCAACGACTATGTTTCAATATGATTACAAAAATGTTAAATTTATCAAAAATCACACTAGTATAAAATTGAGCTTTTAATACGGTAGATTTAAGACGAGTTAACAATTTGAGACGGTGGCAATTTTGTAAATATGTGAAATATGGTTAACACGGTTATATTGAAAATCGACTTAATAATTCATATTTAAACTTTATTTAATGCGGTTATATTAATAATTGATTTAAGCCAAATAGGATGTATATGATGTAAAGGTAACGTAAAGAATCACTTAATGTTTTATCTTCCATCAGTTAACTACATGCAACTTTTTATCTTCCATTTTATTCATCTTCCATTTTATTCACATAACTTGCAACTTTTTAGCTTCCCCTTATTAATTGTTGTATTATAAATATTTTATATTCACTGCCACCATTTCAGGTAGAGTTGTTCAATTTATTGAATAATAAATTTATATGAATAATTTTTTATAATTATATTATTGATATATAATTTTTGTGAGGTTGATAAAATTATCAGTATACGTGCATTTAAATAATATCATATTATTTCAAGGAAAAAAAAATATGTCAACCGATATTGATTGTGTGTTTTTTTTCTTCCAGATATTTGATGACTCGAGATTCACCCGGAACAAAATGAATAAGTTCAAAAATATCATGTGGATTTTATTTTGAAATTAATTGAATAAAATGACGATAGTAATATATGTCTATTGAATATTGCTACATTGTAACTTTGTAATTTTGTTAATGGATATTTAATTATTTTTTTCCGTCTTGTCAAGATTAGTGGAAAATATGATACATTTTATTTGTAATCTATATTTTTTTTTGTATAAATATGAGATATTGTGATATTGTATATTTTGATTATTATATGGTTATATAAAATTGTGATTATAAGTGCAAAACTCTTATTTGAAATTTAATACGAAATATTGCATGTATTAGTAGCATGAAAACAAAATGAGAAATTTATATAAATAAAAAATAAAAATAAAAAATTATTATTTTAATTATATCTATTAAGTCAGTTGGTTAAAATATCCGACTTAAAAAGATGATGTATTATACTGAATTTACGATGTTTAAGTCAGTTAAGCTGAATCGACTTAATATGATGAAGCTCTGTTAAGTCAGTTCATGAAACGAGTTAAAAAACACCATATTTTTTAAGTCGTTTGCTGTTAACTCGGACACGAAACCGACTTAAAATGTACATTTTAATCGACTTAAAAAGGCAAAATTCTACTAGTGTCACATTTTAGAAAAATTCCCACAACATTTATGCAGGAAATAACATGTGTGTTTGACAATTCAAATTTATTCAGAAATTTAATTTACCTATACTCATTTAAGATAGTGTATTTGTTTATATTCAACTATTTTATAGTAGTGTATAATATATTATTTTTAATATCTCAACTTGTCTTCATATTTTTTCAATATCATTCAAATTTAAAATAACAAAATAGATAGAATATATTTTTTTCCATAAAAACTGCATGTTTTCGCTATCGTTTTTGTTCATGTCAGTTAAAAACTAATCCAAGTAGATAATTGGTAATCAGTAATTGATTTTGATGTTCATTGATCTAACATAGATGTTCAACCAAATTGAGTCCCGCGAGTTAATGAAAACTACAATGGTTTTATGAGATTTTAAGGTTATTATATATTTACACTTTGTTTTTTGGTCAAGTAATATGGCCCATAACTAAAAAAAATATTTATTCCTTTGAATTGATAAAAATTACATCGATCGAGAAAAATACAATTCAAAGTCGCTAAAATTGTGGTGTCAAAAATACAAATGTTTGTATAGCCATAGTGATTTTGACGCCAAAGACATTGATTAAATGCACCGTATTGAAATTGATTTGTCAACATGAATCAAATGAATACCACAACAACATAAAAAATTAAATAACACCGCATTAAGAAGACAAACAAAACTACGTCCGACTCAAACAAATAAATCATGGGTGAAACACGTTAAAAAAAAAAAAAACTTAAACTTGTGTGGTTACCACTTATATTTAGATAAAAAAGCATAAAAAAAATTGATGGGTGATAAATTGTCATAAATCATATCTCTTCAATAGAGAAAGAAAAAAAAGAATAAAAACAAGGGTGAGAACGAAGATGTTGAGTTATTTATTCCAAGTCTAAGTATTTTATCTCACAAATTAATCTTCCATTGCCGATTTTTATAGTTCAATTGAATGTATTAGATTTGGCATATTGATATCTCAAATTAGAAAAACTTCTTTTGTAAAAATGAAATATAAATTATAATTATTGTTATTAATGTTTATAATAATAGATTAAATTGTCAACAATTGGTTTTAGTTCACCAATGAATCAAATGAGTATAATTTGAAATGACGATATAATAGTGTTGACAAGTAATTAAATATCCAAAATCTATTGAAATAAGTTATTAAATAATGTCTATCGTTTATTTTATATAATGAATTGTTGGATAATGTTATTTAAGAATTTGCATTAGACTCAATTGCCTATATATTTGGTCAATAAAATTGTTTTTGAGAAACAATCAAAAAAACTTATTATCATTTATGTTTTTATGTGACATAAAATTAATATTTTCCAAAATAAATTGTATAATATATTACAATATATATGCTATTTATTTATAAATTAAATTAACAAAATATCATTGACTAAAAAAACAAATCGGTCAATATTATCTATGTTATTTATATAAACATTAAAATATGATATAAATGTCTATTTAATTATACGTATAAAAAATTAAAATGATTCCAACTTTAATTAAAACCATTTAAAAAAATAATTTATTTAAACTTATGTGAACAATTATGTGATTCGCACAGATTCCATATTAGTATAATAAAAAATGCAAAACGACTCACCCCTTCAACAATCTACAAAAACCGTTGAGTTTGTTGGTTGTATTATAAAAACATAAACGGTTTCCGAGAGCGACGCTATAGCCAATGGTGTATGAAACAACAAATGTAAAAACGAAATAGAAAAGATAAAAGAAAGTCCTATTTTGTAGCCGATAATTTTGCTTAATATAAAGTAAGAACACAAATTAAATTTGTTTTTTTGGATATTTGGATTGTAATATAGGCTTAAAACACAACAACATTATTTAGTTGTTATCTTTATCTCTCAGGAGAGCTCGCTAGCTCTGCTTCCACTTCCGAAGAAGCTGCATGGCCGTTTTTCAGCCGCTTCACGGCTGATGCTATCTTCTGTATCAGGTTTCTCCCTTTTTTTTTATATGCTTTTTTTTTTGTGTGTGTGAATCTTGTAAATTTGGTTGTGTTGGGGTATGTTCTGTTCATGATTTTTGCAATTGCGGTTACATTGATGTGGAAATATGGTTTTGTTTTCTTGTTTAGATTTGGAATTGCAATTCAATTGTTACCATTGTCATGATTGATTGATTGATGTTGTTGTTAAATTGATCATATTTGGCTTCTTGTGTTATTAGGGGTCAAAATTTTCAATTCATCATGATATTTGAAATTGTGAAAAATTGTTGTTGTCAAATGCATATGGTCCTTTGTTGTTAAAAGCTGTTCATGTTTTTTTATTTTATTTTATTTTATTTTTTATTTTTTATTATTGTCATAGGCAATTTGTGAAGAGATGTTTGCCATGGCGGCGCCATTGGCTGCAATGGCAGGCTTTTGGCCTTCTGTCATATTTTGCGATCTGCCATTGATAACACTGATATAGTTGCATTGAGCTAGCATAAAAAATCTTGATGTTGCAACTCAAATATTTGGTGATTGCAATCAAGATTTTTAATTGTCCAATGCGAAGAATCGTGTAATCAAATTTTGACAATATTGCAAATATATAAAAAATCTTGATGTTATGGCTCAATTACTCAGCCTACAGATCCGTGTGAAGCTTATGGTCCAATTCAATGTTCATGAAAATGAATTTGCCTGGTTAGTTAAAAATTCAGGCAATGTGGAACAAAATCCCCATAGATTATGATTCCGTTTCACTTTTTCCACCCATCATTGGTATTATACAAATTTTTATTGATTCTGTTAGTAACCTCCTTCACGCAATTATGCAGAACTCATCTCATTCATTTTGCCTTTGATAACACAAAGCCTAAGGTTATGTTGTCAATTGATATGCTTGCAGAAAATCCATTTGTCTGTCATTCATAACATTTGAATGAATTATTATTAGTGACTCAATCGTTTGGTGTTTGTATATGTGTCAGTGCTTCAATATGGAATGCATCTATATTGATTGTTTGATATATGCACATCATAACTTAAGTATAAATTTAAATGCAGTGACAATTTTAGTCTAGAATCCATTCCACTGAAGTTGGTAAAAAGTTGAGCAATGGAATACGGTGGAGGCTCAAAAGTAACAGGGATTAGGCAAATTGTGAGACTAAAAGAAATACTTCAAAAGTGGCAAAGTGTGACAATAGGCTCAAAAACTCCAACCCATAAACCCGAAGATGAAACTACTGACGATACCAGATCGCCGATAATCAACAAAAGGATAGCGCGTATCGTAAGTTGTGACTCCGATGAAGAAAGCTGTCAAAGTCCAGATCCACCACCTGATGTGCCAAAAGGTTACTTGGCAGTCTATGTTGGACAGGAGCTTAGACGGTTCATAATCCCGACTACCTACCTTAGCCATTCTTTGTTCAAAATGTTGCTGGAAAAGGCTGCTGAGGAATTCGGATTTGATCAGAGCGGCGGGCTCACGATACCGTGCGAGATTGAGACTTTTAAATACCTTCTCAAATGCATGGAGAATCAGGAGGAGAAAGAACACCATCATGACAACTTATGTAAGTTATTTGCAAAATTATTTTTAGCCTTTTAATGGATCAAGTTATTTTCTGAGATTTTTTACTAACATTCAATTCAAAATGAAACTGCAGCTGACAAATCAGAAACCTTGGAAGAGTAATAGTAGTTATGATCATGTCAGTAGGATGGCTTTCAGGTCTAAAAGTTGTTCTCTCTGCTTCCTTTTTTTGTTTTCTTATGTCAAGAATCATAGAATATCCTAGTTAAGTGCCATGGCAACAATTTGCTGGTATAGCTGTTATTATTAGACATCCATGTATAAGACCCTAAAGTCACACACATGCTTTTCTAACTTAAAGCATTATTCATTTGTCACATACATGCTTTAAATTTTGAGTTACTCATTCTCTTTACTTACGAATATGTGAAAATGATAATTCTTTAGTGTGTCTATGTATTTAAAGTGTATGATTTCCAAATGAGTTGTGTTCTCTACCAAATCATTTTCTTTTATTGATAACTACTACCTCTATTTCGTTATTAACCGTTATTTACAAAAAAAATAAAAATTGGTCAAGGTTTTTGACAAATTTTTACATATTACGAAAACTATATAGTGTATAAAATTTGCCTATTTTGTATGATGTTTAAGAAGTACCCTTCATCTATTGTTTTAGATAAACAATGACACTAAAAAGTAGTAAATTTATAGGAACACTTATAAAATAAATTAAATTTCCAGACTCCAACATAAAAACTCTATTTATTTATTAAATAAGATTATTACGTCACGTTATCTTAAAATAATTTATTTATTTTTTATTCCAACTATTTAATTCTTAAAAACGATATTAAATTCTACAACTTTAATTCATACATTAATATTTTATTTATATTTAATTTTAATTAATATTATTATAAATTATTTTAAAATATTAATTATTGATCTCTAACTTGAATATTCATTTGAGATCTATAATCTATAAAATATATTGGAATTGATTGGTGATGATAGTAATAATTTTTTTTGAATAAAATGCAACTAAGATTGTTAAAGAGTATATTGATTCAAATCAATTTATTACAAATAATTATTTTTTTAAATAATAAGATGAAAAAAAAAATAAAAAGTATTATTAATAGAAGCTTAAAGAAATAAATTTGGGTAACAAAAATTGTAAAAGAAAAAATAATAATAAAAAAATAAATTATTTCAATTAATAAAAATATGTATTTCGTATACAAATTAAAGCTACCGGTCAATACATTACAAAAAGTTAACATCGTTCCTTTTACTTACCCGTGAAAGAAGATATTTGATAATCATTGAAGATGGTCTAAATACATTTATTCATTTGTAAAAATATTTATAATATAAGGACAATTTTATTTCCACTAAAAGAAAAGTAGCCGATTTCTTAATTGTGAGATGCTCTGTCTTTATACTGGATTTTTGGACTTTTTATGATTTTTTTCATCTCGTCTTAATAATACTACAATCATCTCTAAATATAGATCGGTTGATTAAATCAAAGATATTAAAAAATTGTTGATAATAATAAAAAAAAATTATAATTGATATTGTTTTAAAGGTATTTTCTAGGCGAGATACTTAATTTATGCTTTTATCTTATTATTTATTGTAGATTATAAAAGGAAAAAATGTAACAATTAACAATATGTTTATAAAAATAATTTTTAATATAGTTGAAAATTTGAAAAAAATATATTATTCATGCATGTAAAGATAATAATAATAATAAAAAATTATAAAATTTAATTTAACTAACAAATATCGATATTGTTAAATTAAATATTATATTTTAAATTTTGAATTCAAAATCTTATATACAAATTTTTTTATCATTACATTTAAAAAAAAAAAAAAGACAACAATGGTAAAAATGAATTGAAAACACGAAAACGAACTAAATGATCTCCACGTGCCTTGGATATCTCTGATCAAATAATAAGATCTCATTTCGAGTTGTCCCACTTCTATTTAGATCATATAGAAAATTTTATTCCTTAATAATAACTAAATCCAGTTCTTGAGGTCTTGATATATTTTTGCATCCATTCTAATCTGAGCACATGCTGGAGAAGTGATTGCATGAATAGGATTCCTAATGGTACCTTATTTTATTTTTTAATTTTTCTAGATAATTCTTTTTATAAACAAAATTTAAGTTGAGTAGATTATTCCGTATTTAATAATTATTTCATTGAGAATAATAAACCCACTTGTGTTTCCAGCCCAGCCCACTTTTTCTCACGTTTACAATTAGTACCACAAGAACGTACTCAGCGATCTCAGTTCTCAAATGATTTTGAGGATGATTTTATTTATGATAAGTTTGTCTAACACAATTTATTAATATATTTTATTTGATTGATTAAAATTTATATAAATTTTATTAAAATACATAAATTTCATATAAGTTTAATGAAATATGTCTCTATTTTAATCTATTAAAAATAAAATATTAAAAAATATGTATTAAAAAGTGTGTTATCAGTATTATTATTTATTTTTTTAGAATAATAAAACGACTATTGTTTCTAACCTAAATGATATGAACGATGAGGGATGTCATTAATTCTCAGATAATTTGCGAGAGAAAACATAATATAAATCTGACCAATTTTATAGGCACTTTGGAATACAAATACTATGGGGGTGTTTGTTTCAATTCTAGGTATCACATTCTCGAGAACACATATATTCATGTTTGTTACAAGGTTGACAAACATTATTTCAAGTAGGAAAGGTTTCTAGGATAGAAATTTCTTATAACTTCCATAATTTAACGTGGATTTATTTCCAAGTGCAAAGATGGAATGTACATTAATTTCCACGAAACTCCATAAATTTTCTTAAAAGAACTACCAATTTTTTTTTAAGAATGTTAACTTGTGTGTCAAACAATTTCTTTTTAAATACTTAAAAGAATAAATTATACATCTTTATATTCTCGAGTAAGATATTTTGAAGAATGTGTTTTTAGTGTGTGAAATAAACGCTCTTTAAATTTTTTCAACATATTAACTCCATCCGTATTATCAAATTAAAAAAAGTGTTATATATATATATACGTGTGAAAAGTCAAATTCACACTTTATGATATTTTCTTTTAGAAGAAGACGTCTTCATACAATTAGATGATTGTTAACATTCTCAAAAATAAAATAAAATAATGATTACTCAAATTGAAGAGAAACCTCCTAAGTATATAAGTAGAAGCTTCTTCAAGATTTAATCTCGAAGAGACTAAAAAATTAATCATATTTCTCTTTATTTAGTGCAAAGCTATCAAAGCTTTGTTCAACTATCAAGAACTGTATTAATGATCTTTTTGTAGATTTTAGTATCAATCATTTAAGTGTGTTCTTAGTTTGACCTATATCAATAATGTTGTAGTTAGATCCAAACAAATATCATTATCATTTTGTTCTAAATATCATAGAGTGTGTTTTGTTGAGAGAAACATGAGAGATTTGTGTAAGAATATTGTTGATGCTAGAAAATAAAAATATATAGTAAAGTGTGTCTAAAGAAAGAAGATTAAGTTGAGAGGTTACTAAACTTAGTAGTAAAATTTTTACATATTGTGAAGACTAGATTAGCTTACGTTGGGTGAACCATTATATTTCTTATGAGATTTTCTTATCCATATGTCTTTAATCCTTCATTATTACACTAAATCACATTACTATTGCCTTGAGATTGTGTGTGTGTGTAAAATTGAATTTTTATATAAGAGAGAATTCAATTATTAGATTTGGTATTCTCTATGTGTTAGAAAAAATTTAATTATTCGCAATTTTCTTTCATTATATTACATTTTTATGACATATTTGATATTTTATATAATAATTTGTAGCTTATGTTCTATTAAAAAAACTTGTAGGTTATGTCCTCAAATAAATAAATAAACTCTTTTCATCTATAAAAGTGATGCTACATTCAAACATAACTTTTTTTATGTTGAATTAATTCAATATTAAAAAATTCAAATTTATCTTGCATCCCACTAAATTACGATAAAATATAAATTTATAAAATAATATGATTTTTTTTTTTAATTTTAATAATAAAATTTAATCAATATGACGGTGTCTAGGGCACCATTCATGACAACAGACCCACACAAAACAACAACACTTCCAGGAAAAACACAATCATTCGACAAATAAAACATCCAAGAATCAAACACAATTAAATAGTTGGATAATTCGTCAACCAAGAATCAAACGACGCCCACATGTAACAACAATCAAGCACACGATCGGGAAATAACGCACAATTGGAGCAATAATCAAACACAAGGTGAACAAAACAACACACTTGAAGACAATGCATGATCTGAGAAGAACGCACAAACGACTACAACCAAAACTATAATGCTCCGAATTTTTAATCCAAAACGTTACTAAAAAAATACTTATTTTTTAGAAAAGTTATGAACCTTTTTTATTTATTTAAATAATTAACATTTATTTAATATTTATTTATGTTATATAATTAGTAATAATCACGTTATTCAATATCATTAAGAAAATATTTATTCAAAAATTAAAATAATATAAAGACGATTATTCTTAATGGAAGGGAACCACTTTCGTATTTTAGAATTCTAGTATATTTTAAAAGTTTATGACAAAAAATTAAAAGAACTTAAAAATATTGGACAATTTCATTATTACAAAATTGTCTTGAAATAAAAACTCATGTTTATCCCACATTTGCCATACGTCAATACTTATTAATTACTCTTGAATCTCCTCGAACTCATTAGTACCTAAAATGTTGTTGTATGGGTCAGTTTTTTTTCTTCATCATCCACATCAAACCCAAACAAGACATATAGAAGAATAACATAATATTTCAACGTAAAAACTTCCAATTTAAAAGAAAAAAAAAAAGTACAAACCGATAAATTGTATATCAAAACATATGCATGGTAAATACTCCTAAAACTACATGATCCGAATATAAACCTGCCACTAAGGAAATTTCCACACAGAAAATCACACATACTAAATCCTAATAAATACGTATAAAACCATCATATCATAGAAAATATATAAAAATAAAGAAATTAATCACAATATTACTACTATCTTAAGAAAATTTATTTATAAAACAAATAATTAAAATAAGAAATAGTCTTAAATAATTTAAATATAACTATGGACGCATTTATTACATAGTTTAACGCACACAAAAATATCACAACAAGTATCTAATGCAAATCTACATGTAAACTCTCTTAAAATCTTATCCTCTAAAATACTTTTGCTAAAATATCATTATACTTTTGAAAATAAATTAAATAACTAAACATAATGTTTATAATTTATATTACTCATTAAATCAAATATATATACGATTATCAAATCATAAGAAACTCACATATATAAGGAGAAGTGATCATAAAATTAAACAACATACATTTTATAAAAAATTTAACATCAAATTATTTTCTTTAAAATTCTATTTGATTAATAAAATAGTTGATTATGAAATTTGGGATGTTACAATTCTACCCAACTTAAAGAAATTTTGTCCTCGAAATTTATAATGACGAATAAGCAAATTATTATCTAAATTACCACAATCAAGATTGAAACTTAGTCTCTAAAGATATAATAAACACGACGGGGGCATTCATAATTTATTTAAATGCATCATATCATAAATCACCTTGCATAGTATGATAGGAATTATAACATGAGTTGACAATACCATAGAGTCGCTCACTATAATCTACAAATAAAACATAACATATAGACTTAGTTGGTAATTACTTATTAAATTTAATTGGAGTGAAATGAAACATATTTCAAGTACATTGTTAGTTTCTACTAAATAATTATTACTAACAACTTTATCAACTAATGTAAGTCGAACAAGACAAATAATTGTCACACGTATCTTAATATTGAATAATATTGATAATTTCTAATTATTTTTAAATAATAAATTTAGGGGATGTTACAAAAACAATCCACACATAGACCGTTTTGGCTTAAACAACGTCTACAATGGCTTCTTTCGACACCAACGGTAGCTTGGTCTTCTCTATCATTGACAATGGTTTTGTTGGGAAACTAGCAAAACCCTTACAGATTTTTTTTTCTAATTCATTTTTAGATAGACATATCAAACATGGTCTGGTGTAATTTTATTTGTCATATGCATCAATCATTAAACACAGTGGAATAGAAAAAGTTGTCATGTTCTATTTTGTAATATCTTGTATTATTCTATCTAGTACCTATTGTTTTGTGAATCAAATGCTATGTATAGGTTATATATTGATGGTATATCAAGTGTGAGTAAAACTTTTACATTGAATCTAAAAGTGAATGTTGAGCATTATATAAATAAGATGATTTGTATACTTATGATGTGTTTGGCATACAAAAGAAGTTGTGAGGACAGAAAATAAAGTTGAAAAAAAGAAAGATAATAGAAAGTGAGAAGGTTTTTTCGTTGTTTGATATAAAAGAAAGTGGAAGCAATAAATGATAAAACTTTTACTTTCCTTTCTTTTCTACTAATCTAAACCATGGAAGTAGAATCTCCTAAAAGCTTTCTTTTATCTTCTTTTTTTATTTTCTCATATTTCTTGTGCACCAAGTACACTCTGCTGTTTTAAAATTTTGAGTGAAGATGTGATGTGAAATCTATTTTTTGTGGTTTCTTTTAGTCAATTGTGATGATCTTTCGGACTTCTTTATATCTTAACAATGATATTAGAGTCGGTGGTTTGACAAATGTGATTGACTCCTTATATCAAAAGGCTTCTTGACAATTGTGATTGACTCCTTAAATCAAAAATCTTCTTAACAATGGTGGTGGCATGATATATTGATACATAGGTGGTGTCAATAGCAATGTAAGTATATGTGAATGATAAAACTTAATGGAGAGCATATAGACCCAAATCAAAATGGGTAAACTCACACTCAAAGATAAAATTATTGATCCCTTAAGTTACAAACGTTACATACTTTGATACCTCAAATTATTTTTGTTTTATTGTAGTTGCTTACGTTACAAATATTAAATACTTTGATCTCGTAAGTTACAAGTATTATACATTTAAATTCTTTCTCATAGTGTCTAACATTATAAATTAAGCAACTAAAATGTCTAGTTTTTTTAAATTAAGGAACCAAGATATTTAATGTTTATAACTTAAGAGATTAAAACAAAATGAAAATAATTTGATGGAGCAAAGTGTCTAAAATTATCCAAAATCGCTTATATTCAAAGATATAAAATCAAATTCTGATGTGACACTTAGAAAAGAAAAATGTGATTTAAAATGTATATTTTCTTAAAAATAAAAACTTTTTTAAAGTAAAAAATGAAAATATTTTTGTAACACAGCATAAGAAAGTTTTAATAGTATGAAAAATTAAGCAACTGTGATATCTTAATGCTAAAGCAAAAATGCGACTTGGAAAAGAAAAATGTGATTTAAAATGTATATTTTCTTAAAAATAAAAACTTTTTTAAAGTAAAAAATAAAAATATTTTTGTAACACAGCATAAGAATTTGTATCATTAATAATTTTGAATATTTCATTAACAACTAAAATGTATGTCATTTATTTAAATATATATCTTATTAATTACTAAATTAAATACCATTAACTACTAAATAGCAGTACTCTAAAGTGATTAATGTATAGCATTTTTGTGGTTAATAATTTATATTTTAGTAGTTAATGGTATAAACTTGTATATGTATAAAAAAAGATCTTAATTATAAAAGAAAAATATTTAAAAAAAAATACTGTTCAACGTATTTATATGAAATATTATATACGATGTCAAGTATTTTGTCAACTATATGTACTCAAATATCAATTTTAAATATATAATTATTGTTTCAGAAAGAGCCACAAAATTTATTCTTAATATTAATCATCTGATTTTCATGAGAATGAGTTTCTAATAAACTAGAATTTACCGAGAAACAAATAATATATGCCAAAAGTTTATTCCGATTAAAATTTGTATTAAAGTGATAGAGCTGCAAAATTAGATTACGAAACTGCTTGTGAATTTTTTTCCTTTTCTCATAAAAAGGTCTTCAAACCACGTTGGGCTAAAATCAAACTGAACTAGAAAAACATAAAGCTAGTTAAGCCAACTATGTTGAAAAGTGGCTTTTCTACTCTCAATTAATCTTATACTTCTTTATATTATTAAATTTATTCTTAATACATCAAATGATTGACTAAATGTGCCAAAAATAAACAACTTGTCCCTACTATTTTGTCGATAAAATAACAACATATTTTCTTAACAACTCTCTGCTATTTTTATTACAATTATTTTATAAAATAACAACTTATTTTCTTAACAACTATCTCCTATTTTTATTCCGATCTAATAAAAAAAATTAAATAATAATAATAAAATATTATTAATGTTATTAAAAAATAATAATACAAATATTTAAAAAAATATAAAATTTTAATAATATAATTTATTTTACTTTACTTTATTATTATTATTATTATTATTACTATTATTATTATTATTAATGTAATTTTATTTTATTAATTAATTTATTAATAATATTTTGTTTTTCCGAGTGAATGAAATTTACGATGAACATCCAGAAATTCCATATTTTCGGGTGGTACTCTCAGAAATTTCAAGTATTTATTTATAACTACTAAAAATTTCAAATATTCATTTATAACTACCGAAAATTTCATTCATCCTAAAATTTCTGTTAAAAAAAAATTCAACAGCATTCACTTTTTCAGAAAACACAACTTGTGGAGGTATGAGGGAACTTTTTAATTTTTACAGATTTAATAAGGATATTTTGGACATTTTAAATATAAAATTTTTAAATGGAGGATATAGGGTTAATTGAGAGGTACAAAAGACGGCTTTCATTTTGTTCAAATGAAATAATTTTTTCAGTACGAAAAGAAAAGACCAATGACCTATCAAAAGAGTGATCATCACAAGCCCATGACCGGATTAAGATTATCTTTTTGATAAATAAAAATAAGAGTATTTCTTATCCCTATTTTAGTATTCTAAAA
Source organism: Cicer judaicum (assembly GCA_037974835.1). Taxonomy (NCBI): domain Eukaryota; kingdom Viridiplantae; phylum Streptophyta; class Magnoliopsida; order Fabales; family Fabaceae; genus Cicer; species Cicer judaicum. Next base: position 521,610 of record JBBPBS010001075.1, on the reverse strand, counting down.
TACACAAAATACATGTTTGAATTTGTAACACCCCGATTTTCAAAGCGATGGTGTATTTTTTTTTTCAAAACAAATTAAAATAAAACAGAGAAATAAATAAGGTAACACATTTGGATAAATAATTAAGTCATTATAATTTACAAGCAGCAGAAATGTTTCTCGAAATATGAATCCAAAAGATTTACACAACAGCCAGTGATACATGAAATCCATTAACATAAGATGTCATGTTGACAATATTAGTAAAGATACAATTTTCCAATTTAAAGTAAATGCAATCCAAAATAAAGACATCTGCTCCCTCTATGTCAACCTAATATGATCATTCTACCCAAAAAAAACTATACACCCTGAGTGATTTCCACGCGCCCCGTAAGATCCTCCTAACATAGCTCCAATCAAGCGTTCCCATGTACATTCCCATATGTAGGGTACAAACCGGTAGGATTGTCCTAGCTCTCATCTGAGTGCAAAGCCCAGATTTCCACAATAGTTGTAAAAGGTCACCATCCGAAATTAACAGTTAACACATAACATTTAAGTTTTTAAATGCACAAATAACCTTTCAACTTAGCATGCACCTTAAAAGGGTTTTCCATATGCTAAAAGTTCATATAATGCTTGCCAAATAAAAATGAAGTCAAAATAAGTCTTAAATCAATCAAGTAATAAACAACTGGCCAACCCATTGATGAACCAATTGAGCAATCGATCATCTAACTCAAAATAGGAATTTCCACTAAGCCAATGGATTTCCAAATCAATTTCCTGAAGGTTTTTAGTGAAATTTGAACTCTGGGCTTAATTCAATCGATTGGGAAATCGATTGAATGAAGAACTGAGCCCCTGTGTTAAAGCCAATCGATTTCCAAATCGATTTTGTCAATTTGGCTGAGTTCCTATCTTGGCCAAATCGATTTCCAAATCGATTGTTTCAATATATTTTCAAGATTCAAGGAAACAGGAAACATACCAATCGATTGCCAAATCGATTTCTTAAATGGTTTTGAAAAAACAGATTTCGAAATCGATTGGCAAATCGATTTTGTCAAATTAGCGAAGTCCCTGTAACTCATCAAATCGATTGGGAAATCGATTTCCCTGCCTATTCTTCCAAAAATACATAAACTAATTCAATCACATTCATACACAACTCCAAATCTTAACACTTATCAATTCCCACACAATCACCACAACAAATTGGGTTTCGAAATAGTTTTACAATCCATCACACTTACACACGATAATCAATACATAACACTAAGCCATTCCAACACAATTACCACGACAACCAGAGTTTCGAAATAGTTTTACAACCAGTCACACTTACACACAATATCAATACAAAACACTTAATCATAACTTGATTCAAATACGACTCGTGTGCCAAGCACCCTAATGCAATGCGTATATTCCAAAATGCATGGACTCGGAATTCCAAACCAAAACCCTCCTCGAAGGGCCGTAGATCATAATTGTACCGCCTATCGCAGGCCAAAGTACCTATTACCGAGGTGCCACCTATCACGGGTCTGCACGATTTACTAAAAAGCGTAAACCATAAACGTACTGCCTATCATGGGCCCGTACCGTTTACCAAGGTGCCACTTATCACGGGTATGCATGGTTTACTAAAAAGAACGTAAATTGTAAATGTACCACTTATCACAGGCCAAAGTACTATTTACCAAGGTGCCACCTATCATGGGTCTGCACAATTTACAAAAAATCATAAATCGTAAATGTACCGCCTATCACGGGCCAAAGTACTATTTACCAAGGTGCCACCTATCACGGGTCTGCACAATTTACAAAAACGTAAATCATAAATGTACCGCCTATCACAGGCCAAAGTACTATTTATCAGGGTGCCACCTATCACGGGTCTACACGATTTACAAAAAGCATGAAAATTCATGAGCATATACTGACTCCATCCACAACAATCGTTAAGAAAATGCAGATATTAAAAGATTCCCCATTTTTAATACTCATTTAACTTAAACGATTTCCACAACAAACATTAAGCAAACATAAATATTAAGAGATTCCCCATTCTTAATACTCTTTTAACTTAAACGATTTTCCAAAACAAACATTAAGTAAACAGAAATATTAAGAGATTCCCCATTCTTAATACTCTTTTAACTTACACGATTTTCCAAAACAAACATTAAGTAAACAAGACATTAAGAGATTCTCCATTCTTAATACTCATTTAGCTTAAACGATTTCCAAAACAAACATTATGTAAACAAGACATTAAGAGATTCCCCATTCTTAATACTCATTTAACTTAAACAATTTTCACAAACACACATTAAGTAAACAGAGATATTAAAAGATTCCCCAATTCTAATACTCGTTTAACTCTAATGGTTTTCAAATTCCACACAACACAAACTCAAACATATTATCAATCCACATCAAAACAAATCAATTCATTTCTCCACAAAAATCCAATCATAAGCATATCAAATTTCATAAGCATTAATCATGAACACGACAAATACGATGAACACAAATCATCACAACATACCACTCAAACACAACAATTTCATTTACTCAAAATCATACATAAATGGGTTAAATTCATTTTCCACGAATCTCTATACTTCAACCCTAACAAAATTATTTTCCACACAACCACAGATAAGTATCTAAATGCAAACTAAAAGTTTGGAAGGAGCCCTTACCTTCACGTTAGCTTTCACGTTCGATTACGGTACCGCGTGTAAATCTGGTAAAATCTCTGCTCGCAACGTTGCTTCCAAAGTTAGTTCCCTAGCACCGTAGCATGGTAGTGAGCAACTTTCCCTTCTATCTCTTCGCGAAACGAAGTTTAGATCTAGATGAAACAGGGAGGTTTATGTTTGACGATTTTGAAATCCATAACACCGTTTTTCTTCGTTTTCGAATCAAAGAGGAAGAGTGAAGCTGAGAAATCCTTGCCTTCTTACCCACTAATCCTTGGGTTTCTATTTCTCGAAGCAAAATAAGGAAAAGAAAGCAAAAGATGAAAAAATGGAGGAAGGAGGAAGATAGTTCGCGAGGCAGAGGAAGAAGGAGCAGTTTTGTTTTTCTCTCCTTTCTGTTTCCCTTCTTCCTTTTTCCTTCTTTTCTTTTTATATCCTTTTCTTTTCTCCCCAAACAAATATATACATATATATATATATATATATTTTAATTACTTTTAATAACTATCTCAAAATATCTAGATATTTGTTAAATTACCATTTCACCCATAACGCATTAAATTCTTCATAAAAGATTCACCACAGTTAATTTAATTTATTCATCGACGAGTAATTCTAATCGGGCATCAAAATATATTTTTGGGCATTTAAGCTCATAAAATATTGATAACTTGGCTAAAAGCCTCCGAGTTCAATATCCAAAATACACTAAAATACATAAAGTGTAATTTAAAATTATGGGTCTTACAGAATTGATAAAAAATTACACATTTGAATTAACCAATCCAAATAAAATTTAAGGGTTTTTGAGAAGACTTGAGGTGAGAATTTTTTTTTTAATTAACACCACTTTAAGAGTTTTTTATGGGAATATCCGATTTTTATTTTTTAATTCCTCAAATGCCACACATTGTAACAATATTCCCTGATCGTCCTACTTGTTAGATTCAACAGGAAAATTTTCCCTAGGGAAGCGACCTCCTGAAGAGGAAAATTTGTTAATTCAATAGAAAGTCACTTCTTAGAGAAGCGACCTCCAACTACCTTTTTGTTTTTTTGTTATTTTAAAAATTGTTTATTGTTATAATTATTAATTTAATTATTTAAAAAATAAAGTAATAATATTAAATTAAAATAAAATACAATAATAAATTATAAATAAATTTTATAATTTAATTATTATTATAATAAATAATTATTATACGTATAATTAAAAATTATTATTATTATTAAAATGATTAAATATATATATATATATATATATATATTATATTAAAA
>JBBPBS010001075.1:488522-517434 GCA_037974835.1 Cicer judaicum | reverse complement strand
TATATTAAAATTTTTTAAAAAAATTAAATGAGAATAAAAATTAAATAATAATAATTAAATGAAAATGAAACGAAATATATTAAATTATTAATTTAATTATTTAAAAAATAAAAATACTAATAATAAATTAAAAATAATACATTAATAAATTATAAATAAATATTATATTTTTATTATTGTTATTGTTATAATAATTAATTATTATACTTATAATTAAAAGTTATTATAATTAAAATGATTAAATAAAAATATATATATTATATTATAAATTTTTTTAAAAAAACTAAATGATAATAAAAATTAAATAATATTAACAATTAAATGAAAAGAAATTTATATTGCTAACATGAAAATGAAATGAAAAACATTAAATTAATAATAAAAATACATCATATTTGGAAAAAGAAAATACATCAAATTTATATCAATGATGTCCACTTAAATGATCCCCAGTCCCACATGTAGGGTGTCGTCGAACTCGTCTAGCTCTCTGAGCAAGTTACGGTTCTTCCGATTGATCCTCATTTTGATCATTTTCTTCAATGTAAGTTGTAGATGGATTAAAACCACTGACACCTGCTTCCATTAAATTTTGAGATTATTGGTTAAACATCGAATCAAATAAAGCATAAGCCGATTCAGGAGTTGTGCACTGAGTTCCAAATAAATTATAGATAAGCCCGTGTTCGGTCGGATAACCGGGTGTTGGTATTTCTGGCACCGATGGAACGTAATACTGAGATGGTGGTGGATCACAAAATGGAACTTCAGTAGCGACATGTATGTGAGGTGATGATGAAGACGGTCTTGTTGTGTGTTGTTGTTGTGGGGTTGATTGGGAGGTCGATTGCATACGAGGATATGATGACGGTTGTAAATAGTGATCACGGAGATATTGTTCTCCATATATAAATAATTTGGTGTGTTGTCTAAACCAAATCATGTATTTGGTGCTATGACATAAAACACCTTGTACGATGCTACCTCACAAGTAATTATGGCGTTCATTCCAATTGTTACTTTCTTCTCTCCAAACCCAGTTCCAATTATCATTAATCCCACACCTCATGTCGACCTCATGATACAATTTCATGTTCTCTGGTGGTTGTGGTATTTGTTGATGGAAACTGAATTGGAGTGTGACTTTATCTATATGATGTTTTTCAACAATATGATAATAGAGTAGATAAGTACATGCAGTCCAAGTGACCCTATCTTTTTCTGAAACTTCATGTTGGAACCCGAGATAAGGTCTCCAATAAAACTGACATGTCAAAAATTAGCTAAATTAATTATAACAAGTATAAAAAATAAAATATTTAAAAAATTCAAATAAATGTGATTTAATATATTACTTCCTCAACCATCATGTGATCAATTGTTTTTCGATATCCTTCTACGTCGTTATGAGGAACTTTAGCAAAATTTAGAACACTAGAATTAAACCCATCGAATATAATAAAAATAAAAATATAATAAAGTTATTAATATGGTAAGCAACTGGTTTTAAAAAAATAAAAAATAATAGAAAAATAATATATATACCTTTGTGCAAGTGGAAATATTCATGGTTTGAGAGATTCAGGAGCGACACAAGACAAACGATACCATGTCCAATTTTGCAACAATAACGCACATCCTCCCATAGATATTACACCAAGTTTTGTTGCAAGGCATAGTTCTTTATATAGCGTAGCTAAAACTGCTGAACCCGAACTATATTGGGATACTTTATTTAAATCTCCTAATAGTGAAAGATATTTTAGATGTACACGGTTGTTGGATTTGTCAGGCATCAATAACTAGGGGTGGGAAAAGTTCAGTTCTGAACTAGAACCGTTTGAAAATTGAACTGAACTGGTTTTCAGTTTAGAAAAACCGAACCGGTTTTCAGTTCAAAAAACCGAACCGAACCTGTTTATAAAAGTGGTGAACCGGTTTATTATTTTGAACCGAACCGAACTGGTTTAACTTAGTTTTTTGTTCATATAGGCCAAATTTTACATAATTACCCCTAATTACTTCTAAAAAAACAAATTTGGTTCAAGTTTTTTGAAATAAAAACCGATTTGGTTTTGTTTTTTTAACAAAAAATCGGTTCAGTTCGGTTTTTCGAATTGAAAACCGATTCGGTTATGTTCTAGTTTTAAAAAATCAGTTTGAAAATAGTTCAGTTCTTAAACCAGTTCAGTTCAAAACCAGTTCAGGTCGGTTCGATAGTTTGGTTCAGTTTTTGGTTTTTTGGAACACCCCTATAAATAACCCTCCGATCATACGTAGGATGTATGCTTGACATGATGCTTGTTTTTCTAATTCAGATGCATTTTCACCAACATCGTCGAACGTATCCTTAAGCCATTTTAATTTAATAGAATTACCTTTTGTTGCTCCCTTAGGTGGGATAACTCATAAGTAATCTTGACAAATTTGTTGTACATGCACAAAATTGGAACCGCTAACAGGTAAACCAACAACATTTAATCCTAAAATGTAATAAACATCTTCCAAAGTTATTGTGCACTCACCTACCGAAAGATGAAATGTGTGAGTTTCAGGTCTCCATCTCTCAACCATAGTAGTAATGAGACCGACATCTACTTTATAATTTCCTACTTTGATCACTTCACCGAAGTCAACGGCTTGCAAATATGGTAATATGACATCATTTGGTTTTTTGCTTACATGACCTTGACATTTAAGTTTATCCTTTAAGGGAGACTAAATAAATAAAATAATCAGAAATAATAAAAATAAACCGATCAATTAATGAGACTAAATAAATAAACAAAATAAAATAAAAATAAAATAAATAAAAATAAATAAAAGTAAATAAAAAAATCAGAATAATTAATGAGGCTAAATAAATAAATAATCAATTAATAAAATAAAACGAATAAAAAAATCATAATAAATAAAATAAAATAATCAATTAATGAGACTCATTAAATAAATAAAAATAAAATAAATAAAAATATCATAACAAATAAAATAAAAGAATCAATGAATGAGAATAGTTAAATAAATAAAATAAAATAAAAATAAAATAAATAAAAAATTCAGAATAAATAAAATAAAACAATTAATTAATGAGACTAACTAAATAAATAAAAACAAAAAAACATAAAGAAATTAAAAAATCAGAATAAATAAAATAAAACAATTAATTAATGAGACTAAGTAAATAAATAAAAATAACAAAAAATTTTAAAATCAAAATTAATAAAACAATTAATAAAATACTTACAAATGCTTGAATATATTTGATTTCAGCTCTGTGATTTGTAGATAACTCCATGATAACTTTAAATGTAAGACTGAATGATGCAAATAAACTGAAGAACTTGTGCGTAGAAGGTTGGGGAAGGAGTTGTGAGTAAAAGGTTTGGGAAGGATGTATTTATAGGTCGCTTCCTCGGGGAACGAATTCACATGGGATCAGGACTTCATCAGGAAGTCGCTTCCCTAGCCAAAGACTTCATCAGGATGTTGCTTCCCCAACAAAAGGCTTCATCAGGAAGTCGCTTCCCCAAACAGAGACATCTTCAGAAAGTTGCTTCCCTAGACAGAGACTTCTTAAAGAGGTCGCTTCCCCAGGCCAAGACCAGTGCTACGCAGTTTCAGTTAATCTTGTTCGTTGAATAAAAGTTATCAACGGATTTAAACGATCTATGGAAGGCAATCCTTGTCATACATTTTCAACCAATCAGATTAATTTATTCAATATTTAATCTTGACCATTGAATAAAAGTTATCAACGGATCTAAATGATCTATAGAAGACAATCCTTGTCATACATTTTCAACCACTTAGATTAATGTATTCAATATTTAATCTTGACTATTGAATAAAAGTTATCAACGGATCTAAATGATCTATGGAAGGTAATCCTTGTCATACATTTTCAACCAATTAGATTAATGTATTCAATATTTAATCTTGAAAATGTTATATAAATAGAAGGCAAACATACACTATCTCACCACACCTTCTATCTCACCATACCTTATACCATTTCATACTCAATCGATCATTTAGTCATGGCTGCTCAACAAGTAATTTGTAATATTTATCACAATGGTTCAATTGTCGATGGAGTTGAAGGTAAAACATTCATAAGTGACTATAAAAAGGTGTTCAAAGTACATTCAGGAAGCAACCATGCTCGTCAAAAGAATGTCATTAGAAAAAAATTACAGCTTGGTGACAACGTCATGATAACTGATATAGTTTATCGACACCTTGTGTTCTTTGGTGAAAGTACAACAAGGTTTGAACTCATGAAGATTTGCGACGACGAAGATGTTGAGTTGATGTTTGATGTTTATGCACAATGGTCACAACTCGGCACCATCGAGTTATATGTTACCTTTGAGTTTGATCCTCCATCAACAAACATTGATCAACCATCGAAATCAAATATACCTTATCAACCCGACTTATATTCTTCATCACAACACTATGAACCATCACAACACTATGAACTATCACAACACTATTCTCCATCACAACACTATGAACCATCACAACACTACAAACCATACTCTACCCAATTAGAACAAACTCATCCAAAAAGTTTTCAACTACATTATCAATCTCCTCCAACAAGTCCACAATGTGATCTTTCTCTTAGTGTCTTACATAGTATCAACGAGGAAGATTTAAGTGATTATAGTGAAGAGGATGAAATATACTTCGATGAATCATCTGATAATTCTGGTGATGACATAGATATGGAAGATATGGAAGATATGGAAGTATAAGATCAACCTATTCTACCTGATTTTGATCCACCATGTCACTTGAAGAGCATCAATTTAGATACTCAACACAAATCAAGTGAATTTAATCATTTCTTCATTAACGAAGACCCAACAGTAGATGGAACTCTTGTAGTTGGAATGAAGTTTCATAACAAAGATGAATGCGTATATGTAATCAAGCGTTACCATTTAAAACAATCATTGAATTTTGTGGTACAAAAATCAGATTTAGAAAGGTATGTCATTTATTGTTCAAATCCAAATTGTTTGTTTAGATGTAGAGCTTCAAAATGCAAAAAAAGTAAATTCCGGGTTATTGGTAAATTGAATGTGCCTCATACATGCACAAATTTTGCATGTCACCAGATCATACGAAGCTCGATTCTAACATGATATGTCAAAGTATAATGCAAGTTGTGAAAGTAGATCCTTCAATCAAAGTGAAGGTCATTGTTGCTCATATTCGGGATTTACATAACTACACAGTTAGTTATAAAAAGGCTTGGATGGGAAAAAATAAAGCAATCGAACAAATTTATGGTAACTGGGAAGATTTTTACAATCAACTCCCACAATAGTTGTTGGTTATGAAAATGTTTGCTCTAGGAACTAAAATAGAAATGGAAACCATCCCAGCTTATCATGAGAATAGTTTGATAGGTGGGATAAGGATTTTTCATAGACTATTTTGGGCTTTCGATCCATGTATATCTGCATTTAAATTCTGCAAACCAATAGTACAAGTTGATGGGACTTGGTTGTACGACAAGTACAAAGGAACTCTATTGGTAGCAGTTGCACAAGATGGAAACGACAACATAATTCCTATTGCTTATGCTATTGTGGAAGGTGAGACAAAAGAAGGTTGGAGTTTCTTTTTGAGAAATTTGAGAAAATTTGTCACTCCACAAGCGAACATTTGTTTGATTTCAGATAGACATGAATCCATTAAGAGTGCTTATAATAATTCGAATAATGGGTGGCAAGATCCTCCATCAAAGCATATGTTCTGCGTCCGATATATTTCACAAAATTTTACAAGGGAATTTAAAGACAATTCTTTGAAGAAAAAAGTTATTTCTATGGGTAATAGTTTCATTCTTAATTTTTATAATTAGTGTAATTTTTAATAATTTTTATAATTAGTGTAATTTTTAATAATTTTTATAATTTGACACATCCCGTGTCTTTTTATTTTTAATATAATTAATAATAATAATAATAATAATAATAATTAAATAATAATAATAAAACCAAACTTGTTTTTCCACCTCATATTTTCCATCCTTTTCTCTCTCCTTCTTCCTCGACAGAAACATTTGCCCTCCCCCCATTTCTTTGTTTCTTTTTTTTTCTTTCTTTCCTTCCTTCTCCTTGATTCTTTTCCCTCTTTACTACCTAAACCATCAACCATTAACAAATGAATTTAACACCTTCACAACCTTTGAAAAGTGCTCTTGGTTAAGATTTTGGGTTAGGGTTTGTGCTCTAGAGAAAAGGGTACTCATCTCATAAGAGTTGTTGATTGAAACTCTTTGAGGTAAGTACACAACTCTAATCCTACTATGAATTCATAGAAAAATGTAGATTTGAGTACAAATTTTATTTTTGTGTTTAGGGTATATTTAAATAATTTTTAGGCTTTCCTAGAGCTAGTTAAACTTTAGAATAATTTTCTAAAGTCTTTGAAATATTCTTGATGCTCAGATTTGTCCGCTGAGATTCTGCCGGCTACTTTGAGAGTTGTTGGAGAGCAAAGTTAGACGATTCTCCATAGCTGTGAGTTGACGACGATCATCGTCATATATTTTTATACTGCTATCATTATTATTTTACTTGTTTTCTATATTAAAGTATTTATTGAAAATTTTGGGAAACACAACCTTTGAATTTTATCTAAATTTCGTCAATTATTTAATTTAACAGTTTTTGCTATATAATATGTCATTTGTTGGATTTACGTATGAGTTAAATATTTAAATATTTAATTGTTATGCGATTGAATATATTTTTCATGAATTTCGATGAAATAATTTTAAACGCGTGTTTTGGGAAATTGTTATAATTATTAAATCGTTAACTGCGTTAGGTGCACCTAGTTACCATGTGTTGATTAGGGAGAGTTAACCATTAGATGGAGCCGCTCCTACGAGAGAGGTCATCCGTAGGAGGAGAGGACTACCAATGAGATGTAAACTCCCTAATTGATATGTGATGATGCGTTGCGGGATTGAGAGGAGAGGGCCATCCGTTAGATGGAGCCGCCCCTCAGGGAAAGGCCACCCTTAGGAGGAGAGGGCTATCAATGAGATGAAGCCACCTCTTGGTTCTAAAAATTTGTATTGTTACTTGTTTGACTTTTATGATGATTGTAAGGTTCATTTTGATTTCGTTTTGTTATCAACTGAATTTTTAATATTTATGTCAAGCGATAAAACCGTTATTCGTGCCTTTTGTGTTTTCCCTTCTAATTGATGGTGGTTGTTGTCTCGTCACTAAGTCTTTGTGACTTACCTGTTATGTTGCTTATTTTTTTCAGATTCACAAGCAGCTGAGTAGGAATCTGTTATTTGATTCAAGTCTCAACATACTTCTTTTTTGGTAGGCCTCTTTGATCGAGGACCATTTTTGTAACAGATGTTGAGTCTATGTAATTGCAGCTATTTTGGAGTTTAGAAAGTCTATTTAGTTTGTTGGGAAGTGTATTTAGAAACTTGATTATATTATTTGAATTGTGACTGGATTGAAAATTTGACAGGGATTTCAAATTTTGGAAATGTTGAATTTACAGAGGATACTCTGTCGAAATTTCGAGTAAAAAGCATATATATATATTTTTAAATGTTTAAAAAGCGATTTAGTTGTTTAAATTGTAAGTTAATTGATAGGTTTGCCAGGCTAGGAGTATAGCCTGTGCGCCGGTCACGAAATCAAATTTTTGGGTCGTGACAAAGTTGGTATCAAAGCTCGGTCGTAGGTCCTAATAGCTGCAAACGTAGGGTGATAATAGATTCTTGTCAGTAAATTGTGTACCCGGGCACAACTTACTTATAAGGGCTATTAGCACTCTATGAGAGTGTCATCTGTTGTCTGAATCTGTGTTAAAATTTATTATCACCATCTCTCCACAATTTCTTGTCATCTTATTCAATCTTTGATCAATATTCTTTGAATAGGTGAGAATGCCACCCAAGACTAGGAATCCTACTTTAAGGGAAATTGTTGATGAATCAATTTCTCAAGCTCGAGGTGCTCGTCAACGAGGTCGTGTTTCAGTTCGTGCTCGAAATAGGGGTAGAGCTAATGTTGGCGGACGTGATTTGAATGTTGATGTTGAGGTACCTGGGAGGAGGCGCGGAAATCCAGCCATGGAAGAGTTTGCTGCTGGTTTGCAGGGATTACAACAGGTTGTGCAACAACTTGTTGGGGTTGTCGTTGGACAACAACATGAGGGTGATCAACGACATGAAAATGTCAATGGTCAACAAGAGGTTAGAGAAGTCGAGCATGAGACGACTGCTGCAATGAGGGATATTGAGGTCACTTTACCAGACTTCATGAAGCTGAAACCCCCTACTTTTTCTGGGTCTAGTGTAACTGAGGATCCACAACAATTCATTGACAGTCTAGAGCGGCTTTGGAGAGCATTGGGTTGTTCTGAGATAAGAGCAGTAGAATTGACATCATTTCAGCTAGTAGGCGTGGCACGTGATTGGTTTGATATAGTGTCACGTGGTAGACGAGTGGGGTCACTTCCGTTAGCATGGAGAGAATTCTCTCAGTTGTTCATGGCTCGTTTTCTTCCGGAGAGTGTTAGAGATGGGTTAGCTCATGAGTTCGAGCGGTTGGAGCAAACATAGGGTATGACAGTTTCAAAGTATAGTGCTCGTTTTACATAGCTCTCTAGACATGCTCCTTATTCTATCACTGAAGAGATGCGTGTTAAGAGGTTCATTAGAGGATTGAAGGATTATTTATTTAGATCGGTGGTTGGATCTAATTGTTCTACTTTTGCTGAGGTTTTGAGTTTGGCCCTTTAGATCGAGCAACGATAGAAGGAAAAAGGATGCAATAGGCAAGATTCACGGAAGAAACAAAGGGTTGAAGGATCTTACAGTAGCTATTCGAATCATGGTGGTGGGTCTATGTTTGGTTATCAGGGGCAACAAAGACTCATGTCTCAAAGGGGTGGTCATAGTGGACAGTCTTCTGGGACAGTGCAGATTCGTAGATCAGATTCTGGAGCAACATCACAATCCACTTTTCCTCAGAGACATTCTGGTGTTTCAGCTACACGATGTTCTACTTGTGGTAGGTTTCACTTCGGGAATTGTGCTAGAGATGGTAATGCTAAGGTGTGCTACCAATGTGGCCAAATAGGTCACATTAGGAGGGATTGTCCTGTAGACACGACACATCCATCCTCTAGTTATGCATCAGCACCAACAGCTTTGGCATCTCCTCAGACTCATTCTGCATCTGTGCGTCAGAGTGGAAATTCTTATGTTAGAGGTTCAGGAACATTTCAGCAGCGAGGTAGAGGATTTGGTGGTAGAGGTCAGGTACCAACAGGGAGAGGTCAGGCTCGAGTGTTTGCTTTGACACGTCAGGATGCTCAGACATCCAATGCAGTAGTTACAAGTATACTTTCTATTTGTTCTAGAGATGCTCATGTTTTGTTTGATTCTGGAGCTACACATTCTTTTGTATCTCCGTGGTTTGCTACTCGACTTGGTAAAAGTTCATCTTCTTTAGAAGAGCCTTTAGTTGTAGCTACACCTGTTGGAGGAAATTTGCTTGCTAAGTCGGTGTATCGTTCTTGTGATATAACTATTGATGGCAAGGTGTTGCTGGTAGATTTGATAGTTATTGACTTGATAGATTTTGATGTGATTTTGGGTATGGATTGGTTGGCTTTGCATCACGCCACCTTGGATTGTCATAACAAAGTGGTGAAATTTGAGATACCAGGACAATCAGTCTTCTCATTTCAAGGAGCACATTGTGGAGTACTACATAACCAAATCTCAGCCTTGACTGCTAGCAAGTTAATGAGAAGAGGTTGTCAAGCGTACTTAGCCGTGGTAAGGGATACACAAGTGGTTGAAGAGAAATTGGAAAAAATTCCAATAGCATGTGAATTTACAGATGTTTTTCCTGAAGAACTTCCTGGGTTACCACCTGATAGGGAGATTGAATTCTCTATCGAATTAGTTCCAAACACTCATCCTATATCCATACCTCCTTATCGTATGGCCCCAGCAGAACTTAAGGAGTTAAGGGAGCAACTTCAAGATCTTCTTGATAAAGGTTTTATTCGTCCAAGTTCTTCTCCTTGGGGAGCACCAGTCTTATTTGTAAAGAAGAAAGACGGATCCATGCGGCTATGTGTAGACTACCGACAATTGAATAAAGTAACTGTAAAGAATAAATACCCTTTGCCACGCATTGACGAGTTGTTTGACCAACTTCAAGGAGCTCAATGTTTTTCTAAGATTGATTTGCGGTCGGGGTATCACCAGTTGAAGATTAAGAGTGATGACATAACGAAGACAGCTTTCCGCACGCGTTATTGGCATTATGAATTTCTAGTTATGTCCTTTGGGCTTACTAATGCCCCAGCAGCTTTTATGGATTTGATGAATCGCGTTTTTAAACCATTTTTGGATCAATTTGTGATTGTGTTTATTGATGATATCCTTGTTTATTCCAAGAGTAAAGAAGAACACGAGCGACATTTAAGGTTGGTTTTGCAAACCTTAAGAGATAACCAATTATATGCCAAATTCTCAAAATGTCAGTTTTGGCTGGATAGTGTGGCATTTTTAGGACATGTTGTGTCTAAGAAGGGAATAAGTGTAGATCCAAGTAAGGTGGAAGCAGTCCAGAATTGGCCCAGACCTACCACGGTGAAGGAGATTCAGAGTTTTCTTGGTTTAGCCGGTTATTATCGACGTTTTGTGAAAGATTTCTCAAAGATTGCGTCTCCGTTGACTAGGTTGACGCAGAAGAAAGTTGAGTTCCGATGGACTGATGCATGTGAGGAAAGCTTTCAAAAATTGAAGGAGTACTTGACGTCAGCACCTATTTTGGCATTACCTATAGCTGGTGAAAGTTATGCAATTTATTGTGATGCTTCTAGAGTTGGTCTCGGTTGTGTACTTATGCAACAAGGTAAGGTAATCGCCTATGCATCTAGACAACTCAAGAGGCATGAAGTGAACTATCCCACACATGATTTGGAGATGGCTACAGTTATTTTTGCTCTTAAGATTTGGAGGCACTATCTATATGGTGAAACTTGTGAGATTTATACCGATCATAAAAGTCTTAAGTATATCTTTCAGCAGCGAGACTTAAATTTAAGACAAAGAAGGTGGATGGAACTCTTGAAGGATTATGATTGCACGATCTTATACCACCCAGGGAAAGCAAATGTTGTTGCAGATGCTTTGAGTAGGAAATCCATGGGCAGTCTTGCTCATATAGCAGAAGCAAAGAGGCCAATAGTTAAAGAATTTCAAGAAGTTGTCGAAAGTGGAATTCAATTTGAACTTGGTCATTCGAGGTTATTTTTAGCCCACGTACAAATTCGTCCAACCATAGTTGATGAGATCAAAGAAGCTCAAAGTCAAGACCCATACTTGGTGAATATGGTAAATAATGTCCAGAATGGTAAAATTTCAGACTTTTCAGTTGATTCTGATGGTGTGCTGAGGTTGAAGCCTCGGTTGTGTGTTCCAAATGTTGGCAACTTTAGGAGGAAAATTTTAGAGGAGGCTCATCATTCTTCTTACACTATTCACCCAGGTACTAATAAGATGTATCAAGACTTGAGGGAATAGTATTGGTGGGAAGGGATGAAGAGAGGCGTAGCAGATTTTGTCTCAAAGTGCTTAGTGTGTCAACAAGTAAAAGCTGAGCACCAAAAGCCTGCGGGATTACTTCAACCTGTTGAAATACCTGAGTGGAAGTGGGAAGGCATTGCTATGGATTTTGTCACAGGATTACCACGAACCCAAAAGGGGTATGACTCAATGTGGGTGATTATAGATCGGTTGACCAAGTCTGCACACTTTTTGCCCGTGAATACTACTTATACTGCATCTCAATATGCTAGACTTTATTTAGATAAAATTGTCTCTTTGCATGGTGTACCGGTGTCTATTATTTATGATCGTGGGGCTCAATTTACTGCTCAATTTTGGAAGTCGTTCCAAACTTCATTAGGAACTCGTTTGAAGCTTAGCACAGCTTTTCATCCCCAGACAGATGGCCAATCTGAAAGGACGATACAAATATTGGAAGATATGATGCGTGCTTGTGTTATGGATCTTAGGGGTAGTTGGGATCAACATTTGCCCTTGATGGAATTTGCATACAATAATAGTTGTCAATCTAGTATTCAGATGGCTCCATTCGAGGCTTTGTATGGAAGACGGTGTAGGTCTCCGATATGATCGTTTGAAGTTGGTGAAGCTAAATTAGTCGGTCCAGAATTGGTTCAAGATGCCATTGAAAAAGTTAAATTGATTCGGGATCGCTTAGTGACAGCTCAAAGTAGGCAAAAACCTTATTTTGATAAGAGGCGACATCCCTTAGAGTTCTCGGTGGGAGAACATGTATTCCTACGTGTTTCACCAATGAAAGGAGTTTTACGATTTGGTAAGAAGGGGAAACTAAGTCCAAGATTCATTAGACCATTTGAAATTTTAGAAAGAGTTGGACCAGTAGCGTATCGCTTGGCACTTCCACCGGATCTCTCGGGAGTTCATCCAGTTTTTCATATTTCGATGCTTCGAAAGTATCTTCATGACCCATCTCATGTGATTAATCATGAAGATGTACAGTTAGATGAGAGTCTATCATACGTTGAGCATCCAGTAGCTATATTAGATCGCCAAGTGAGACGTTTACGCTCAAAAGATATCGTTTCAGTAAAAGTCCTTTGGCGTGGTCCATCCGGTGAAGAAACTACTTGGAAACCTGAAGAAGTCATCCGTGCAAAATATCCGCACTTATGTTGAAACTCAAGGTTAGTGGTATTTATAAAATAAATTCGAGGACGAATTTTTTATAAGGGGAAGAGATTGACACATCCCGTGACTTTTTATTTTTAATATAATAATTAATAATAATAATAATAATTAAATAATAATAATAATAAAACCAAACTTATTTTTCCACCTCATATTTGCCATCCTTTTCTCTCTCCTTCTTTCTCGACATAAACATTTGCCCTCCCCCCATTTCTTTGTTTCCTTTTTTTTCTTTCTTTCCTTCCTTCTCCTTGATTCTTTTCCCTCTTTACTACCCAAACCATCAACCATTAACAAATGAATTTAACACCTTCACAACCTTTGAAAAGTGCTCTTGGTTAAGATTTTGAGTTAGGGTTTGTGCTCTAGAGAAAAGGGTACTCATCTCATAAGAGTTGTTGATTGAAACTCTTTGAGGTAAGTACACAACTCTAATCCTACTATGAATTCATAGAAAAATGTAGATTTGAGTACAAATTTTATTTTTGTGTTTATGGTATATTTAAATGATTTTTAGGCTTTCCTAGAGCTAGTTAAACTTTAGAATAATTTTCTAAAGTCTTTGAAATATTCTTGATGCTCAGATTTGTCCGCTGAGATCCTGCCGGCTACTTTGAGAGTTGTTGGAGAGCAAAGTTAGACGATTCTCCATAGCTGTGAGTTGACGACGATCATCTTCATATATTTTTATACTGCTATCATTATTATTTTACTTGTTTTCTATATTAAAGTATTTATTGAAAATTTTGGGAAACACAACCTTTGAATTTTATCTCAATTTCGTCAATTATTTAATTTAACAGTTTTTGCTATATAATATGTCATTTGTTGGATTTACGTATGAGTTAAATATTTAAATATTTAATTGTTATGCGATTGAATATATTTTTCATGAATTTCGATGAAATAATTTTAAACGCGTGTTTTGGGAAATCGTTATAATTATTAAATCGTTAACTGCGTTAGGTGCACCTAGTTACCACGTGTTGATTAGGGAGAGTTAACCATTAGATGGAGCCGCCCCTACGAGAGAGGTCATCCGTAGGAGGAGAGGACTATCAACGAGATGTAAACTCCCTAATTGATACGTGATGATGCATTGCGGGATTGAGAGGAGAGGGCCATCCGTTAGATGGAGCCGCCCCTAAGGGAAAGGCCACCCTTAGGAGGAGAGGGCTATCAATGAGATAAAGCCGCCTCTTGGTTCTAAAAATTTGTATTGTTACTTGTTTGACTTTTACAATGATTGTAAG
This sequence comes from Cicer judaicum, assembly GCA_037974835.1. Lineage (NCBI taxonomy): Eukaryota > Viridiplantae > Streptophyta > Magnoliopsida > Fabales > Fabaceae > Cicer > Cicer judaicum. The sequence continues at coordinate 503,382 of JBBPBS010001075.1, read as the reverse complement.
GTTCATTTTGATTTCGTTTTGTTATCAACTGAATTTTTAATATTTATGTCAAGCGATAAAACCGTTATTCGTGCCTTTTGTGTTTTCCCTTCTAATTGATGGTGGTTGTTGTCTCGTCACTAAGTCTTTGTGACTTACCTGTTATGTTGCTTATTTTTTCAGATTCACAAGCAGCTGAGTAGGAATCTGTTATTTGATTCAAGTCTCAACATACTTCTTTTTTGGTAGGCCTCTTTGATCGAGGACCATATTTGTAACAGTTGTTGAGTCTATGTAATTGCAGCTATTTTGGAGTTTAGAAAGTCTATTTAGTTTGTTGGGAAGTGTATTTAGAAACTTGATTATGTTATTTGAATTGTGACTGGATTGAAAATTTGACAGGGATTTCAAATTTTGGAAATGTTGAATTTACAGAGGATACTCTGTCGAAATTTCGAGTAAAAAGCATATATATATATATATATATATATATATATATATATATATATATTTAAATGTTTAAAAAGCGATTTAGTTGTTTAAATTGTAAGTTAATTGATAGGTTTGCCAGGCTAGGAGTATAGCCTGTGCACCGGTCATGAAATCAAATTTTTGGGTCGTGACATAATTAGTGTAATTTTTAATAATTTTTATAATTAGTGTAATTTTTATATAATTGTCTACTGTTTCAATACAGATTACTTGATCAATGAGCCTACATATCGATACTACCGTAGAGAAATCGACATACTAAATCTGGAGGCTTTAAAATTGTTAGACAATATACCTCGACAGGATTGGATTCAAGCATTCGATGGAGGTAGTCGTTGGGGTCAGATGACAACCAGCCTTGTGGAGTCAATGAACGCAGTATTAAAAGGCCCGCGCAACCTTCCCATAATTTCTTTGGTCCAATCAACTTATTTTAAAACAGGGACACTATTTCCAACCATAGAAAAACAACACGCATCAATTTTAGCTTCTGATCAGATATACACAGAAACTTGCATAAATTTTATGAAATTGGAAATAAGTAAATCCAATAGTCATAGGGTGGATAGTTTTGATCGGAGCAACCATACTTTCATGGTGCACGAGACACTGGTTCCAATAGAAGGGCGACCAACTGGTCATTTCAGTGTAAACCTTTCTAACAAGTGGTTCGATTGTGGAATATATCAATCTAACATATGCCTTATTCACATGTCATAGCAACCTTTTCTAGCATTAAATATAATTATTGGAGCCTTATACCTGAAGTGTATAAGGTGGAAAGGGTACTAAAAGTTTATGATGAAGTGTTCCAACCCATACCAAACCAAGGATATTGGCCACAATATGAAGGTGTTAAGGTGTGTCACAATCCACTAATGCGGAAAGTCACGAAAGGTCGCCCAGCCAAAGAGCAAACATATTAGAACATAAATGAACACTTCAAAAAGAGTACAAAGAAAATGCGGATTATGTCGGGTCTCTGGTCATACTAGAAAACATTGTCCAAACGCTGCTGACACATCTACTCAAATTTGATGTATTTTTATTATTAATTTAATGTATTTCATTTCATTTTCATGTTAGCAATATAAATTTCTTTTTATTTAATTATTATTATTATTATTATTTAATTTTTCTTATCATTTATTTTTTTTTAAATTTATAATATAATATATATATTTTTATTTAATCATGTTAATTATAATAATTTTTAATTATAAGTATAATAATTATTTATTATAATAATAACAATAATAAAAATATAACATTTATTTATAATTTATTAATGTATTTTTTTAATTTATTATTAGTATTTTTATTTTTTAAATAATTAAATTAATATTTTAATGTATTTCGTTTCATTTTCATTTAATTGTTATTATTATTTTATTTTTATCATCATTTAATTTATTTTTTTTTTTGTGAAAATTTTAATATAATATATATATATATATTTAATTATTTTAATAATAATAATTTTTAATTATATGTATAATATTATTTATTATAATAATAATAATAATAATTAAATATTAATTTTTATTCATAATTTATTATTGTATTTTATTTTAATTTAATATTAGTATTTTATTTTTTAAATAATTAAATTAATAATTTTAACAATAAACAATTTTTAAAATAACAAAAAAAAAGATAGTTGGAGGTCGCTTCCCCAAGATGCGACTTCCTATTGAATTAATAAATTTTCTTCTTCAGGAAGTCACTGCCTCAGAGAAAGACTTCCTGTTGAATCTAAAAAGTAGGACAATTAGAAAATATTATTTCAATCTGTGACATTTTAATACCATTTTTAAGTTTTTTTTTTCTAAAGAAAAACTGGATTCCAAAGACTATAACAAAATAAACAAAAACTAGTCAGTAGAATAAACTAAAATACAAATAAACTAAAATACGAGACAACTTATATCATATTTAGAAGTTTTGTTGAGTATAGTATTGAACAATCAATCACTTGAAATTACAATATTTTTTATATTTAATTATTTAAAAGTAATTTAAATTTGAGATTAATTTTGCTTTATGACTAAAGCTATAAAAAATGTGTTAATCCATATGGGCTGATTCGCCACACTCAATACAACATAGAACTTAAATCTAAAATTTCCAGCCGCAAACCTTTTTAGAGTTTTTCAGTTCAGCCCGAAACATGTTTGAAATTTAAGATAACGCATATGGAAATTTAGCCTATTTTACAATGTATGATTTGTTTCCCTAACAGATACTATTTTTGCATAATTAAAGCTCATGTTTCCTATATTTTTTGGTGAAAAATGCTTCTATAAATAGGAAGAATTATGGAAATTTATGAATTGCCTTAATTAATTAAATAAAATAAAATTATTAAATCAATCATTTTAAATATTTGATACATTTAAATTATAAAATATATGAATATTTATTTGGAGGTATGTAGATTGTAAATATATTGTGATTCAGAATAGATTGTTGAAAACCATACTTGAGAAACCTTTATAAGAGTTTGGCATACCAATTGTGAGAAGCTAACGAAGGACATATAAGTATCTTCGTAAGAGACAAACCATATTAGTTTGTGAGACAACATATTCTGTATGAATAACCATGTTAGTAGACAATATTTATATTTTTCTATCTCTTCATTTTCCTTAAGTTTGATCCATCATCAAGCCAATAATTTTTTCCTTAAGCTTTAGAAGAAAATAACACATGGACCTCAAGACCCATCATCAAGCCAATAATTTCTTGGTAATGGTTCTTGAGGTCTATGTGTTATTTTCTTCTAAAGCTTGTATGTCTTGTTCTATTGTCATGCACCATTCAATTTTTTGTGAGGCTTCCATATAATTCTTGGGTTATGTATCAGACATAATAGATGGAGGAAAAGCTCTACGTTTGGAAGAAAAACTATCATTGTTAATGTAATGGGAAATGTGATAAGACTTACTTGAAGAGGTTGATTGCTCTTGAGATGTGCATGAGTGTCCTCTCTCTATAGCATGACGAACATAATCCTTATGGTTTTGGAAGGGTATCTTACTCGTGGTCCAAGTGGGCATATCTCTTGATTATTTCATGTGCTTGTTCATTAGTATTTGACTCTTCTTGGTCATTCTCTCCATTATCTACCTAAGGGATTTTCTTATGTTCCACTTTGGGCACATTGATCGGGACATGTTAAACATGTGTTTCCTAAAGAAAAATATCCTCATAAAATATTATATCTCTTTATACTGAGAGTTCCCTTGTCTTTAAATGATATAGACACCAACTCTTCTAAGTCTTGACCTTGGGGATAACCTAAAAAAATAAATTTGTTGAATTTATCTGCAAATTTGTCTTCAAGCTTGATAATTTTGGCTAAGCAAAGACAACCAAAAACTCTTAAATGTCTATAGTGTTGTTTCTAACCATATGTCTCATAAGGTGCACCTCCTTCATTTTTTATGGTTGGTGGTCTATTGATTAAAAAAAGTTGTAGTAAGAACATGTTCCCCCAGAAAGGTAATGGTAAACTTGATTGAAATCTTAAGGTTCATGCTAGTTCAAGTATATGTCTATAATAAGTAACATTGTAATTCGAGTATTAAGTGAGTTGACAATAGATTGCAATCAAAATGGAGAATAAATAGAACATTAAGTAATTTTATCTTTTCACTAAGAAATATAGTCCTGATTTCATAAACATTAGCAAATTTTCCAATGGACAATGCAATTTGCATGAGTTGATATTTTTTGTGCAAATTTCAAGAATTGAATATGATGGAGTCATGTGATGTGATGCTCCAATATCCAAGATCTGTTTGCAATTACCAGAACTATTGATACCACTTACATGTTCGTTGCATTTATTTTCTTGTGAGACATGATGGACTTGTTCTTGACATGTGATGCTGCTTTGATTTCCTTATGTCCACGTGAATTTGGTGCCCTTTATTGAACTTTTTGTTGAATTTCCTCCAAATTTGTTTCCATCCTTCTTGATTTTTTTGGTGTTCCAATGAGAAGGATAATCAATTATCTCAAAACATTTGGACTTTTCATGTCCAATTATCCCACAATGGTCATGTTTCTTCCTTGCATTATCTTTACTTTTCTATTTGAATGAATGAAAAGCAGAGCCTACTTCTTGATCATTCATTCAAATTGGGCCTTGCATCTTCCATTAATATGTGATTAAATGATTTTCTAAGGGAAGGTAGTGAACTAGTATTTAGGATGGTTCCTTTTATGTGCGCATGAAGGTTTCCATCAAGGGCACCAAAAAATAAATGGACATGTTTTTCTTCTTCTCTTTGCACAAGTTGTTTTGTAGCTCCATATTTTCATTGGGTAAGTTGTTGTTCACTAAGCTCATATATAAAACTATTAAACTTGTTGTAATACTCTATTACAATCTTCTTGGGTTCTACTTGAATCAAAATCAGAGTTCTCCACAATTGGTGGATGTGCATTGTGTTGGTTTGAGTGAATTCTTCTATTGGGTATTCAATTATGAGTATTTGGTTCCACATTGACCAGAAATGGAGGCTGTATTGGATATATAAGGAGAATTACCCATACACCTAATGCCTTAAGATTTTGGGTTGTGATGTGGTGTCAAAGTCTCTTATTAATCCTTGTTTAGCCCATTCCGAATTGTTGTGCTCCTCCGGACTCCCCAACAAGTGGTATCAGAGCCAGGTTTGGCTTGGTGGGGGAGCAAAAAAAATAAAATAAAGCACTCGGATCAAGTAGATCAAGTCTTGTGGTGGACCAAAAAGGACTCGGATCAAGTGGATCAGTTCTAGTGGTCAGTAAAGGACTGGACTCGGTGATCAAGTGGATCAAGTCTAGTGGTGGAAACTCATAATTGAGGGGGAGATTGTTGGGTATTAAATTATGAATTTTTAGTCCCACATTGACCAAGAATGGAGGCTGTATTGGATATATAAGGAGAATGACCCATACACCTAATGCCTTAAGGTTTTGGGTTGTGATGTGGTGTTAAAGTCTCTTATTAATCCTTGTTTAGCCCATTCCGAATTTTTGTGCTCCTCCAGACTCCCCAACACCTTCTTCTATGTCTAGTCAAACATCTTAAATGTTGCAATATGTGATATAATTTTAAGCAGCGATGTGTCAAACATTGTGTTTGTCCATTTCACTAGGGAGAACTATTGAAATTGGTATGTGTCAAGACTGGTTTACGAGAAAAGATCAAATCAGACTTTGTGGATGGAGCGACCGAGAAGCCACTATGCAACAAAATCGTGTTCAACGTGTCTGTTTTTACCACATTCAATTGGATACTTTTTCATGTTGATTGATTATCAATCAATAATGTCATTGGTTCCATCTCATTTACCTTCAATTTCTACAGTAAGCCTTCTAATCAAGTTGATTACCACGAGATCATAGTTGCAACTATGTACTCTTCCTCACATGAAGGTAATGCCACAACTAACTCATTCTTAAAACACCATGAAATTGGAGCATTCCTAAACATAAACATGTGCCCAATAATGTTTTTCCCACCATTTTTGTCACCATACCAATTAGATTTAAAATAACCAATTATTATTACCTTACAAGTTTTTCCTTTTCTAGTCAACATAATGCCATAATCCATATTACCTTTTTGTAAGTTTCGAAATGTAAATTTGTTGGAACCAAGTTGATTTGAAGAAACAAGCCCCTCACTTGTTTTTATGATAACAACATCGTTTGTGGGAACAATTTGATGCTCTAACGTTTAATTGAAATGCGCAGGTTCAAATTCAAATGTTTGATCAATGCACTCTCAATGTATCCTCTGATAAATAGACAAAGGCAAAGATACAATACGTATTGCCCTCTCTTTGCTAAGTCGATACGCGAATCAATATTTCATTGCAGTGGCTCGGATAGTGCAAAGCATTGTTGCAGCTCTTTTGCCTCTGATGAACTCAAACATAAATTATGTTAATCTGCCTCTACCTCTGATAAGTGTGACATGAATTCTTTTGCCTCTGTCTCTGACAATCACATCAAGCATCTGATCATTTGATTATAAACTTCCATCTTATGAAAAAAGGTCAACTTTCTAAAAAGTCAACTCTATGAAGACAAAACAATTTGCGCATCCTCTAATACATATCATGTGTCATCTACTTGTCTAAATATCTCATGACACTCTCTAATCAATCTTTTATAGAATACCTCTTTGTTAATCACTAGAACATTCAGAAATCTTAATTATATTCTATAAAGGATGTGCATCCCTCAACGAAGAAAGACACAACAACGAACAATACACTGGATACAAGCAACAAACGATAATCACACATGTACTTTTGTTATCATTCTGTTAGTGCTGAGAGAATTTTTCTGCAATAAAAATTGTAAACATTATTTGCAAGAGTTGATTCAGATAAACCTGAAAATCTTGTTGTTGTAACCTTGTCAAATAGTGGTTGTCTTCCTCAAGAGCTTAATTTTACCAAGTTAGAAGGTTGAGAAGATTGAACATATTTTGTATGACTAGTAGGTGTTTTAGTGTAAATCTGATTCAGTAGATTAAATTCTTCAAATTGAAGAGACTAAACATAGTTACCGTGTTAATGGTGAACCATGATAAATTGTTGTTCCTCTTTGCTATGTGTTTCACATTCATGCATTATTTATTTTACTTTGTGTATAGCGGCACAAAAGATTTTTAAAAAAAATATAATTCAAACCCTTTATTCTTATGTTCTTTTCGTTCTATATAATTTTCTAGGATATGAATAAATTTTGAAACATTTTTTTAATTGAAAAGTTTCAAAATGTAAATTCTTAATTTTTTTAAAAAATTTTGAAACTTTCAATGAATTTGAAAATTTTTAAATGTAATTTTTTTTTTTAAATATGAATAAAATTTGAAATTTTTGCTAAACATGAAAAATTTAAAATGCAAAATTTTTAAAAATATTAAAACAATTTTAAAACTTTTGTTGAACACAATTTTTTGAATTATCAATTTTTTTAAAATTTAAAACTTTTATTTGACACGAAACTTTTAAAATATAAATTTTTTTAAAATTCAAAAATTTGTGTTGAATAACAAAATTTCGACATAACCTTTTTCGAATTTGAGAAATGTAAAAAATTTGAAATTGTTAGAATGCTCAAAATTTTAAGTTTATCATAAGTGAAGGTAAAAGAAGACAAAATAATATTTTTTTTCATGTGTTTTTAGTAGATAAAGAATATAAGTGGTAGGTGAATGATAGATTCTTCTTTTGATAATTTTACTCATGACTACTGGCACCTATACTTTTTCATGCCTATTAAAAAAAATAAACACATAAAAGGAAGGAAACCAGTACATACAAAATGTGGGTGATATATATTATCTGCCTTTGTTGTCCCTTTTTTCTTCGGTATTCTAATGATTGAAGGTTGGTACAGTTTCTTCTAACTTCTCAAATTAAAATATAAGTTGACAGGCTGCTAAACTTTTTTTATATGTTCAAAATTTAATTTCATGTTCAAGAAAAAACAAAGACTTTGTCATTGTTGCACATAAATTAAGCATCGTGCACCCCACTAAAAATTTGCCATTAAAACAAGCATATTTTTTAGTAGTATTTATACCGTAATAAAATAGAGAAGGAATTAATTACAAAATATAGAGCAGCATGCAATATCTTGGTTCAAATTAAATCCTCTCAAATTTCGATTTTCATTGGATAATATGGCTTAATAACACCACACCGTTGTGGGTTTAAATGCAATTCAGCACCGCCATATTATTGCATCTTGCGGACGCGTTAGCGGGCATTACTTAATTGTATAAAGTAGTAATATATCTATAAATATTAAAAAAAATAAGTATTTGTAATATTTATATCTCTGTGTTTGAAACATTAATGATTGAAATTTGTAGTTCATAAAAAATTTCACTATGTCCATATAAATCAAATCAAATGAATAGTATACGAAAGACGAGCTAGAATATTAAAAAGCGTTACATTAAGATAAAAAATATCATTTTAGATATAAATCAAATCAAATGAATAGTATACGAAAGACGAGCTAGAATATTAAAAAGTGTTACATTAAGATAAAAAATACCATAAAATATTATGCTTGGACGATGACAAAATTATAAAAAGAAAGTAAAGAAAAATTAAATATGTGTGAAATATATAAATTTAAATAAAATAAAGGAAAAAAACAAAATTTAGAGGAGATATTTTGTACTAGAAACAATCCTAAATCATTCATCTATAATGGATGAAGAAGAAGAGACCTAGGTCTTGCATATAACTTATAGATAATATTCTATGAATATACAGTTTAGTTGATCAATGTGACTCATTCTGACTTATTTAAATTTAATTACAAAAATAGAGATAAAAATAAAAGATAACACAAAAGATCATATTGAAATAGAGATTAAATTTTGGTTGCCCCTTAATTAGTTAAGGGTCGAGTTGAAGTCAAAAAAGTTAATCAACTTTTAACATTATCAACTTATAATCGTTTGTATAATGCAAATAATTTCTATTATGAACTTGGTGTGATCTACTTAATTTCCAAATTTTAAAGTATTATATCAGTTGGACAAAATGCTTTCATTTGCTCTTCATATACTCCCTCTATCTAAAATTATGTCATTATAATAAAATATATTCATCTCATATTATATGTCATTTTACAATATCAATGAATTATTAATATTTATTTTTCTATTATGTTTTTTTTACTATTTATAACTTTATTTTTTTCAATTCTTTTAAATTTGAGACTGCAATATACCAGATTCTAATTCATATTTAATCACCCTTATCCCAATTATAAGAGAAAAAAAATAATATAAAAACATATTAATTTTTTTATTATTGTTATATATTTTTGATATTTTTTATATATAACTTCATTAAAATGTATGAGATATTAAATACATCCATTAATATACAAAGACAGGTATTTAATGAAGAAGACAGAGTCGTTTAAATAATAAATACATTTTAAACAATCCAATATTTTTCTTATAAATGAGAAAAAAAATCTAAAAAAATTGTAAATTAAGTCCAAAGATAATATTATGTGTATGAAAGGCATCTCTAACTAACCAATCATCAATCACTAATATAAAAATAAAAGTATATATGAGTTGAATTCTTTGGTAGGTAGTAATAATATCTAGCTCTACACTTTATGTATTTTTAAACCTTGAATAGTAATCATCTCAACAACTTAAAGTATATATATGCAAGAAGGATTGCTTTCTAGTGCTGTCTTCATAAAAGTTGTTGACTTCACTAGGTGTCTCTAAATTTATGGACTAATTTTGTGGGCAATGGACACAATTTTCATAGCTTTTAGGATTAATTAATTAAATATTTTTCTCTCTCTTTTTTTTTTTTAATTTTTTTTTATAGTTTATAATACTTTACGATGGCATTATAAAAGGAATCAGAATGCTTCTTATTTGGGAAACTGGTAACTTGAGTGTAGTGTAGCTAGTAGAATTAGATAGTGATTAATTACGTTTAATTGCATTTTTCATTTAATGACTAACTTCGATTGTTTTAAAAAAACAACAATCATATTCATATTTTCTTTTTAACTTTTTTGATGTTTTTTAATTAATTACTTAATAGTCCAACGTGTCATTCCCAAGTCATTTAATTTGGTTACATATGCACCAAATGATGTAAAATTAAAGGGATCCTCAAAATCAGAAAGGACTAAATTATGAAAATTGCTAACAATAAACTTTGAGAGGCAAATGTGCAATTAAATCTAATTAATTACAAACTCAGTACTTGAAAGGGAAGGAAAAAGAAGTTTGATAAATATATAAATACCTAATTCATTAGCTATGGAGTGTAATGAAGTTTGTAAATAGTTGTACTTTTTCTTTTTGATAGTGAGATCACATTCACATTCCGTGAGAGTTATAATCAGACTAAGGTATATATTTCTGCCAACATTTATTTCGATCTATTTAATAGTTTAATTTATTTTTGTTACATACTTTTATTAAGAATATAAGTACAAGAATTTCAGCATTTCAGTACAAGATATGTTTTACTCTGCATTATGTATTTTTACTCTGCATTCAGTCCATTTTATCTTACCTCTAGCAGTATTGTAGGTGATGTAATTAGTGAATATGCTGAGGTGATTAATGTGTTTTGGCTAATAAATTATGCTTACACTTTAGATAAATGATATTTATCTTATATAATTTTATAAATGATATTAAATTATTTTTATTAAATAAAAATTTATTTAGCTATTAATTTAATATTTTAATTATTATATATTATTTTTGTAAAAAAATTTACATTAAAAATCATTACAACTATTTATAAACATAACTTTAAAAATAATTATAATAAATATTAAACGTTACTATTAGTTTAATATAGATTATTCTATGTATATATATTTATAAATTTACAGAGTAAATAATTTGTATAAATAAAAATAACTCTTCGAGAAATAAGATATTATTTTTTTAATTAAAGTTAGAAATTACTTAATACCCGTGCATGTCACGGGTAATTTTACTAGTAAAAAAATCGAGGTTGTGTGTCTAGTAATTTAATTAACCCCATTTCTTAGGGGTATGACATGGTAGAAAAGAAATAAAATATAAATTATTATGAGTGATATGTTGTGAGAAAGTAAAACATATGAAAAAGTATGAAGAGTTGGGAAAGCCCATAATTATTTATACAATTAATTAGTAAAATGACTGGATAGTTGTAGTGACATTTTATTTTATAACCAATATATTTATGATGCAAATATAAAGTAGTGAACTATACCTATCCTGTTTTTTGTACTTGTAATAACGCTGATTCACCTAGCATTAAAATCTAGGCAACAATAATCAAACTCTATAATATACTAAAATTATGAATGCTAGCTAACAGTGAATTACCTATCCAAAAAAGTAAGCAGTACAAGTTTTAATATTCAAAAAGCAATTTTTTTTCCTAACCACCATTAATGCAAATCTACTCATATAATTAAATTTTATTCATAAAAAATCTCCTATAATTAAATTTTATTCATAAAAAATCCCGTATAATTACTTTCAAATTAATGATGAAAATATAAATTCACAAGAAAAATATATATTAGATGAAAAACTAAATGTAAATTCTTATGAGAAGAAACACATTTGAGCAAATAGATAATTGACCATCTAAATTGTAAACATTAATTAAAATAGTTCTTAATTATTACAAATTAACATCTATCTATGTATATATTAAAAAGTATAAAATGTCATTCAAAATAATATTTCTATTAACGCATACGGTTTGAGGCTGTAACCAAGTGTAACAATGTCACATTTCAAGTTAATACCTTAGCAATCAATGTCATCTTTTTATGGATTAATTTGTCTATGATATCTTAGCCATCTAATCGGAGATAAAATTGTTATTAACTAAAATTGCAACTATGCAAATAAGTAATTGGGACAACTTAAATTTAATAGGCAAATTACAAAAGAGATGACATCGTGGGATCAACATCACGAAGACCACGTAATAGATTCTAAATGTAAAAATTAATATAATGATTATTACAACCAGTATTTTCAATTTGATAAATGCATTTGTCAATCTGCAAAAATGGTAATCTCATATATATATATATATATATATATATATATATATATATATATATATATTTATATTTATATTTATATTTATATTTATATTTGTGCATAAGTGACCAAGTTTTAGGTGACTTAATTAATTAGATTATGTATTTATTTGTCATTGTACTTATTTCTACGGGAGTTTCTGTTTTTACCATTTACGAGTTTCTGTTTTTGCAATATTGATAGAGTGAATACCATATCACAATTGCAATGTGCAAATTAATTTCTTTATTATTTTATCTAAAAAAACATATCTACATGTGTTAAGACTAGCTTACAACATACACCATGAAATAAAACTTATAGGGAACCGTCCATAAATGACCAAATGATTCTTCATATATTTGTTTATTCTAAGTTACAACTATCAAGGATCACACATGCTGTATATATGCATACATGGGATGTTGATGTTGATGTTACAAAGGTAATTAACCACAACACACCTACTATAAATAACAAAATACATAAAAAATAAAAAACATTTTAAGTTATGACATATGCTCATAATGATTCATGAGCATGCATAGAATTCAATGAGTTCATCTAACGAGTCATGCTCATCATGATTCATGAGCATGCATAGAATTCAACGAGTTCATCTAACGAGTCGGGTTGAGGATCAGCGTTTTCAAGCATCCACAACATATGTTCAAACAAAACAACCTCACATGCCACATTAACAGTGTCTTCGTCACCATTTACCTCGGTCGAGAGGCGTGACCTATCCACGAGCTCCCGAAAAAGCGGATGTCCAATAACATCGGAGTTCACAAGATATCTTCGTCGTGTCTTACCAACAAAGACAGGACAAAGATTTTGTTCTGATAACACAGATGACTCATCATTGTTTGCAACGGCTCTTATGTTAGAGCCGTTGTGTTTGTTATTGTAATAGCCAAAGGAATTCCATTTCTTGAGCACTGACTTAAGCTTTATTAATTTTGCAACTTTTGCCATGTTGTAAAGATATTTGAGAGCTTTGAAGAAACAAAGAGGATAATGGATGTGTGTGTGTGAGAAAGTGAAGGGAAGGTTCGGTTTTGGTTGGTATATAAAAAGGTAGGGAGAAGGGTAAAATGGTAATAAGCATCTAATTAAGAAAAAGAAAGTGGCCAAAACGATAGTTTTGCTTTTTGGTGTTTGGACTTTGGTGGGTGAGAATTGTGAACCGTTGTTTAATTTGTCTACCTTAATTTTTTTTCTCTCTCTATGTTATTAGGTGTCTTTCGAGCTCTAATTGAAGTTCTTTTCATTAATAAATTTTATGAATATTGTTTTATATATGTTGTAGTTTTTAAAAGAAAAATGTTTTTTTAAAAGAGTAGAAATTACTTTTGTCCAAATGACACTGAACTTGTACGTGCTATGTAAGGACTTAGTTTAAATATTTTTGACAGAAAATGTAATTGAGAAGGAAGATCTTACTAAAAATTATTTGTCATCAATAAAGTCTATAAATATTATTTGTCTGTTTAAAATAATGAAGTGATTTGATATTCTCACACATATTAAAAGAAATATATAAAAGAAAGAGAATATAATTTTTATCAAATCAATTTTATTAACTATTAGTGGATTATCAATATATATAGTATAAATAATAAAATATAAATTAAATAAATCAATTTTTATTGATCAAATTATACTTTACTTGTCTCTTATCAAAAAAAATTCGAAAGAAAGTGATAAATTAGAAATTACTTTGATTAATTTATCAAATTAAACCGTGAAGTTTTTAGTTAGAACTTTGATATTAAACTCTTTCATCGTCACTTTTGGGTCAATGCTGTTTTTAATAAAAAATATTATGCTATTAGTAGTCCCTCGGATCCTATATATAAAAGAAGTTTTGAATGGTTCTATATATATATATATATATAAAAGAAAAAGTTACAATTTTTAAAGTATATTAATTGTTTAATTTATTTATATATTCTTTTTTAATATGTGTGTAGTTTTGATATTATTACAGAATATATAATATCTCAAATTTTCAATATATAAATAAAATATATAATTAATGAAAAAATTAAAACAATTAATAATAACATTAATTTTAATATTTTTGTCATTTTCTCTTATAAATAACATAAGAGACAGTATTAAGCTAGGGTGAAAATAACCTCTTTATCAATCAACTTCTTAAGTCTCTCACCTCTCTTTCTATGTCTCTTAATTATGTTGTTGCAGACTTGCAGTTAATCTTAACTTTTTGTCTTGTTGTTATGATATTGATCGAAACAACGAGTTTGTAAATTTTTGGTCAATAATAAAAAGAGTTTGTAAATATTTTGGGTATGACAAAGAAGTGATAACAAAAAAAGCTATAGAGATATACATCAATGTTACTTAGATGCTTATTAATCCCCCGAACATGAAATAATCTATTACAAAAAGCCATAAAAATACTTTGCTAATTAAATGTTACTGGCATTTGAGACAACATAAAAAGAATTTAATTACTAAATGGTATTAGAGCTTGATGTTTATTTTTCTAAAATTTTATATTAGTTGACTTTAATGAAGAATTGGGACAAATTCATCGTGCCAACTTTCATCCTTTGAAATTGTTTTCATTCATATTATTACAATTTTTAAGCTGACTTTAAATAAAATAACAATTCAAAATAAAGTATAACTTGTCGTTTTCTAATTTGGTGCCAATAGAAAAACTAGTTATTGGCATTTACCAATAAGTAAACAGAACTCCAGATACACAGCTTTTTTTTTTTTTTTTTTTTTTTTAATTTT
>JBBPBS010001075.1:450077-488433 GCA_037974835.1 Cicer judaicum | reverse complement strand
TTTTTTTTTTTTTTTAAATTATGTTAATTATTTGATAATAAAACTAAATAAATAAAGTGGCATACATAGGTTGACTATAAAAGCAAAATTGATAAGGCAATAGCTTACTGTAAACTATAAACAAGTCAGCTAAAAAGCAAGTGGATTTTATAAAGGGATGTTACGTTTGAGAATTAGAATTTAGATGAACGCAAAACAAATGTATGAGAATGTGATCTATAAATAAATTAACATGAGGAATTACGAACTCAAGGTTAACATTCTATGTTAAGAGTTGATGGTAGCATGTGTCTTCTTCATATATATATATATATATATAATGTTTTATGGTCCTTAGCTCTACACACTCACATAAAATGGTATATGTTGGAATGTAATTGATGATGCGAAAAAAACATAGAACACATCGTAAATATCAATGTCATTCTCCCACAACACTCAAATATTAAATTAAGGAACTCACATAAACATGTGTCATTTTTTGACTATCTTAAATATGAAACTGTCAATGATAAGATAAATAAAGTATTTACATCACCTCCAAAGAGTTATGTTGTAAATTACTAGAAGAGCATGCTGCTATATGGACTATGGTTACTGTTGTAACATATGAATCATTCGATTGGATGTAAGGACAAATCTAGAAATCAATCAAACGGGGAGGACAAAAATTATTATTAAATCTTGTATAAATGTCTATTGTAATGAATTTAAAAAAATTAATTTGTATGTATCGACAATTTAAATAGCTTTACATATATTTAGTTATATATGGTTTTTTTAAAAAAATAATAATTATATATCACCATTTAGATTTTCATATATGCATTTTAAAAATAAATTAAACACTTTTGTACAATTACTTTAAGTTGACTGTACAAATAAATAAAATAAAATTTTATTGTTAACATTTAGTATATGATATAAATTAATTTATATATATATATATATATATATATATATATATATATATATATATATATATATATATAAATTGGGGGGAGGGAGGGGCTGCAGCCACTTCTTGCCACCCACTAGATTCGTCCATGATGAGAAGTGAGTCTAAACATAAGGTTTCTTC
Source organism: Cicer judaicum (assembly GCA_037974835.1). Taxonomy (NCBI): domain Eukaryota; kingdom Viridiplantae; phylum Streptophyta; class Magnoliopsida; order Fabales; family Fabaceae; genus Cicer; species Cicer judaicum. The sequence continues at coordinate 487,352 of JBBPBS010001075.1, read as the reverse complement.
CATCATTGTCATTATTATAAATTATGGTCTACTATTAAGTATTAATTAATTGACGAATATACATTGGATTTTGTTTTTAACCGAACTATGATGAGTTGATTCGATCTATTATGTTAAATAAAAGGTTATTCTCTAAGTCTTTTAGCTATTAAATTTATTGTTGATTATTAGAAAGTTAATTTAACGTTGAAAATCCTAAACAATAATAAAGTAGTTCACCATTCATATTGTATGAATAATATTTTTATTGATATAAAGGTACTTCATTCGTCGTACTTTCTTATGTTACATAAATGTCATGATTTGTATTTATGATTATTTTGTTCAAATTAGGGTTGTCAAAGAGGGTCATCATGCCCTATTTAATCCACCAAAAAATAAGATCGGCTAACTTAGGTAATTGAATCAAAGGTGTCACCCTACTTCACATCCCATGGAGTGCCAGTTGATCAGTCCACCAAATTTATTTTTCTTTTATTTTAATATTTCACAAAAATAATAACGGTGACCATCATCAATAAAAAAGGTCAAATTCCAAAATAAAATCACCTATGACATTAAAATAAAATCTCAAATAATTAACTTCACCGGCATTAAAAAATCTCAAATATCACATCAAAGCTAACATCAAAATAAAACAAGTCACAAAATAAAGCTAATGTTAGATACGGACACAAAGGTTATAAACATAAGAACTCAAACAAACCATAAAAAAAGGACTCAATTAGATCATGAATATCAACAAAGCTACGACATTAAGAATAAGGATAAGTACCATTAGCTAAGAAGAATTCAATTAGGGCACAAAAATAAACATTGGTAGCTACTTTCGAAATTAAAAGTCTTAAAATAAAGATAGATTTACTTACCGCTAATTGCAGTTTACTTATAATAAAAGCATAAATAAATTTACTATTACAATCTACTTAATTAATTTATAATAAAACTTATCAATAATTAAATTTACTAATAATAATTAAACTTTGAATAAATAAATTTACATTATGTAATTTGAATTAAAAATAATAAAATTTACATTATGTAATAAACTATCAATAATTAACGGGACCAACCCGTTCCATCTTGCCGTTTAATAGTTCCATTTTTTCAGTAGATAAATGAGGTGAGACAACTCAAGTAAACAAATTCAAATGTTTATCTCGTTTTGCCACCCTAGTTCAAATTCCATGGCATCAAAGCATGATTCAATACATAATATGGACGGTGTGAAAATTATATGAATCTTGATACATCACTTAATCCAAATGTTGTATATGCTTCTTGAGCTGGTAAAATGGGCTAGGCAATACCAGACAAGCCCGAAATGCCATAAAAAAGTGTGGAGAAATGTACCAGGCACCCCCACCATTGTACCTGTCACCCCCCGAGTAATTTTTAATGACCATTATACCCTCTGTAAAAAGTATAAAAGGAAAAAAATATTACTTTGTTGGTATGAGGCCCACTTTCGAAAATTTTGAAAATTACATGTAGGATTCGAAAATTTCAAAATTTCGAAATCCAATTTAGTAAGTTTCTCGAAAGTTTTCTTTATATAAAACCTTCGAAATGTAATTTTTTTTCAAAAATAAAGATTTTCGAAAGTTTACTTACATTTGAAACTTTCGAATTTAAAACTTGCCTCGGATATTTGGCCTTGTTGTAAAATTTTGAAGTAAAACAAATCCTCGAAACTTTGATCTTGAACTAAAGTTTCAAAATTCATATCTACATGATCCTCGAAACTTTGATGTTGAACTAAATTTTCGAATGGCTTGGCCTTGCATAAGTTTCGAACTTTTTGTTGTGCATGAAATTTTCGAAGGCATTTGGCTCGAAAGTTTGTTTTTGCTTGAAAGTTTCAAAATGAATAGAAAGCTTCGAAAGTTTCTATTTTCTTAAAGTTTCGAACATAATTTTCGAATATTTAAAATAATTGAAATTTTTGAAATTTTTTTTAATTTTTTTTAAGTTAATATTAATTTATAAGTTAATATTAAATTATAAGTCAATATTTATGTTATAATATTATTTTTAATTAAATTTGTTACTAATTTTGAAATTAGGTATGAGTAGAATTGATGTTTCTGCTTAAAAAAATGTTATAGATTCTACAGAGGATATAAATCACAATCAAAATCATCAGTGAACCATTACGTGGCGCCCCCCCTAACCACTCCGTTGGAAATAGCGAGTTTTTGCCTTCCGTAGGATTCGAGCCCGGTACCTAGGGGATAAGTACCGCCTCATCAGTGGCTCAATTGGTAGTTGCTCAATTGGTAGTGGGATTGTGATGAGGCGGTACTTATCCCCTAGGTACCGGGCTCGAATCCCATGGAAGGCAAAAACTCGCTATTTCCAACGGAGTGGTTAGGGGGGGCGAGAAGGTCGTGAGGTAACATTGCCGGTAACGGGAATGGCCGGGGTGTTACACACACAATCATGAATTACTTGATACTGTAACCGGTCATTAGAGAGGAAATTTGTCAATGATATCGGTCATTCTTATTTGGGGCATTTAAACGAAGAAGAGAGGAAATTTGTCAATGATATGACAAAGTATAAGCTTGCACCCAGTCAAATATATAAAGCAAGGAATACTTATCGATCATCATTGAGAGGTTCGTGCACAGAAATGCAGCATCTCTTGAAGTTAATACAAGCAGAAAATGATGTGCATTGGACAAGAAGACGGGAAGATTCGGATATTTTGAGAGATATTTTTTGGACGCATCCTGATTGTATAAAGTTGTTAAACACATATTTTTTGGACGCATCCTGATTGTATAAAGTTGTTAAACACATTTCATTTTGTTTTGATATGTGATAGCACATACAAAACAAACAGATATCGGTTACCATTACTTGAAATAGTCGGTGTCACATCTACTAGTTTGACATTTTCAGTTGGGTTTGCTTATTTGGAACAAGAGCGACAAGATAAATTCATATGGGCATTTGAAAAGGTACGAATGTTGTTCAAATCTGAGTCTTTGATTTCTAAAGTTATTGTGACTGATAGAGATCTTGCCATGATGAATGTGATTAGTGTTGTGTTTCCTACTTCAATACATTTGCTATGTCGTTTTCATATTGAAAAAAATGTTGGGGCAAAATGCAAACAATATGTCAAAAAGGATAGACAAGAAGAAGTAATGGATTTATGGAAAAAGATTGTCTATTCGACTAGTGTGAAAGAGTATGATCATCATTTGCAACACTTTGAGCTATTGTGTGCCGATATTATTCTTTTTGTTGATTATGTGAAAGATTCATGGTTAACACCTTACAAAGAAAGGTTTGTCAAGGTTTGGACCAATAGAGTTATGCATTTGGGGAACACAACATCTAACAAGTATTTTTAAAATATGATTTGTGTTGTTTTAGCAAACATGATTTACTAGTTTATGTGATGTGTTTTAATTTGTGTTATTTAATTTATTTGTAGAGTTGAGTCTGCTCATTGGAGATTGAAAAACATGCTTCAAACTAGTTTGGGTGATTTGTGTAAATGTTGGGATGCAGTGAATATGATGTTGAAGAACCAAATATGTATCATTCAATCTTCTTTTCAGAAAACCATCAAGGATGTTGAGCACGGGTATAATTTAAATTTTTTTCAAAATCTACATCACTATGTATCAAGAAAATGTATGAAAAAAATTTATAAACAGTTGAAAAGGGTGAATATTGTAGGTACTAACAAAATAGAATGTGGTTGTTCAATTAGAACAACTCATGGATTACCATGTGCTTGTGAGTTGGCTATGTTGCAGATATATCATTAGGTACAGGTAAAAAAAATCACCATCAAAAGATACTTCTGTTCACTCTTTACTAGCAATTGGATTTGTTAACGACAATCATTGGGTACAGGTAAAATTAATGTTGTTTATCAAATTAAAATTAAAAAAATTATTATTTAGATAAAATTAACATAATAAATAATTAGTAAAATACATACTTATTTTAAATAATGCAACTTAATAAATTAAATAATTAAACAATATGATATACCTGTAATAGAGTCATGTAACCTCCCAACTGTCGAGTGTCGTGGATAGCCCCATCTTCTAGGTTATCATAAAGGAAAACCAATGCCGCGGTAGCCCATGAATAGTCTCGACAACGATCCAAATTAATAAATAAACTGATGTATTTCGCCTCCACACGCGTATGTATTTTATCGGCGAAAATTGTGCTGCCAACTAAATAATTATGTTCTAGCCGCACATTCAAACTGATTAGTTTGAATGAGACGAATATATAAATCACGTAACCATTGCAATCTATATTGGGCACATTTATTATAATTAATCTCAGCTAGAGATTCTTCCCATGTTGCACCTAAGTACTCATGTGCAGCTTTTGCAGCATTGTTAGTGTTCATATTCACAGGTGCACTAAAAAATTTACCATGGGGTGAGATATGAAGGAGAGTCGAAACGTCGTCTAAAGTAATAGTCATCTCTCCAATTGGCAAATGAAATGAGCTGGTCTCCCTGTGCCATCTTTCAACAAATGCGGAGATCAGACAAGCATCAACCATAGTGAGGTAAGCCGAAGATAGATGTAGCAGCCCAGATTCCCGAATCCAATGCTTTACAGGATCTGGCACAGGTACTTCGGCAAACTTCTTCAACTTCAAACCATGAGTAATTACTTTTAACGATCCACGATCCTACGAGTAATTAAATAGATTAAATTAAATAAATTGAATTAATATATTGAATTAAACTTAATTAATTATATAAACTTAAATTAAATACATTTAATTACTAATTGAATTAATAATTTTAATTAAACATTTAATTAAATAAACTTAAATAAATATTTTAATTAATACTTTTAATTACTAAATTAATTATATAAACTTAAATTAAATACATTAAATTAATAATTGAATAAATATATTTAAATATATAATTACTTAAATAAAATTAAAGAAATAATTGAATTATTAAATTTAATTACTTAATTAATTATATAAACTTAAATTAAATAACCTTAAATTATTTAAATATACCTCTCCTTCGCATAGCCTCCGAGCCACGTGGTGTTCATACTCGGTCAACAACTGTGTCACCATCGGTCCTCCAGGAAATCCAGGATGTGCAGCAGCATCTTCCATCTGAGGCTCAGAAACATCCTCCTCCATCTGAGGCTCAGGGACATCCTCCTCCATTTGAGGCTCATGGACATCCTCCTCCATCTGAGGCTCAAGGACATCCTCCTCCATATGTGCATGGGCAGTAGACTCGACAACATCATCATGGATGTCTTGTCTTCGACGACGCTGCCTAATTGGACGATTTGCTTCGTTTCGTCGTCTATTTGATGCTGTTGGTGGAATTCTCTTTGCACCATCTCCTCTATCACCACCTATAATAAAAAATATTATACAAAACAAATAAATAATATAATAAAAGGCAACAAAAATATATTATTTAATATATAATTATTTAAATTTATTCATATATATTTATATAAATATAACCTATTAAATTCAACGGATTAAAAGTTTAATTTTTAATCAAATCACCTCTATCACCACCTATAATGTTGCGAATAATTTGGCCGAAAGCACCTCTCATCCTAGGCACTGCAACATATAAATATTTACATATTAAAAAAATTTATAAACAATATATAATATAATGTCATAAAGGATAAAACAATAAATTATTAACAATAAATAAATAATAATATTATAAATAATGTTTATAATAATTATAAACAATAAATAACAAAATTATTTACAATATATATAAAATAAACAATATATAAAGTTATACACAATAAAAAAAATTATAAACAATAAAAAAAATAATTTAATAAAGGGCAACATATAAATATTTACATATTAAAAAAAATTATAAACAATAAATAATATAATGTTATAAAGGATAAAACAATAAATTATAAACAATAAATAAATAATAATGTTATAAATAATGTTATAAAAATTATAAAAAATAAATACAAAAATTATTTACATATTAAATAAAATAAACAATAAATAAAATTATAAACAATAAAACAAATAATGTAATAAAAGGCAACATATAAATATTTACATATTAAAAAAATTATAAACAATAAATAATATAATGTTATAAAGGATAAAACAAAAAATGATAAACAATAAATAAATAATAATATTATAAATAATGTTTATAAAATTTATAAATAATAAATAAAAAAATTATTTACATATTAAATAAAATAAACAATAAATAAAATTATAAACAATAAAATAATTAATGTAATAAAGGGTAAAGTTTAGAACCTTTCTAAAGTTTCGAACCATTATATATTTCGAATATTTCTAAAATTTCGAGGCCTAATTTTCGAAGATTTCTAATATTTCGAATGTTTCTAAAACTTTCGAGGCCTAACTTTCGAACATTTCTAAATGTTCGAGCCTTTCTAAAACTTTCGAGGCCTAACTGTTTCTAAACCTTCGAGTTTTACAGTTTCTAAATTTCGAACCTTTCCTAACTTCCAAACTTTCGAAACTTTCCTAACTTCCAAACTTTCGAACCATTTCTAAAACTTTCGAAGAAGGCATTTCGAAAATTTGAAACATATGCAAAGTTTCGAAAGTAACTTACTTTTTAGCTTCGAAACTCTTAAATCTTCGAATGATAAATTGGATGAACTTCGAATATTTTAAACTTTCGAAACTGTGGTGTGTAAAAAATAAAAGTAAATGTTTTTAGGGGTTTTATAGATAAGATGGAGAGTAAAATTGTATTTTCATCATGCATGGGAGTAGCAGGTACAAATAGGGAGGTGCCTGGTACAATTCTCAAAAGTGTGGTCTTGGATAAGAAATTATGGGCTGGATTATCAACCTGGACTTTTAGTCCGTCCCATTGAAGTTTGAAGTCTAATCAAACTAGTCTGTGCAAGTTAGGGGTAGCCCGTTGAGCCCAATAATTTAAAAAAAAATAATGATAATATAAATAACTTGTCCCACACTATTATAAAAAACAAAAAACAAAAAACAAATGCAGGTCCAATTTTATGTTTAGTACAATTTTTGGTCCAATACCAAGATCATTATTAATAATTAAAAACCAATTAATGTTATGAATATCTATATTAGTAGATGTATATTTTCTTTAGCCTTCTACATTTCTTAATTTCTATGACATTCGTTGATGATTTACTATTTACTAGTGGACTATAGTAATTGTTAGGGGCCTCCCTTATGTTAATGTGATCATTTATGTATATATATAACTTACAAGATTTATATTCTATAAATAAGACTCAAATGACATTATAAAATACACATTATAAACGCTATAAGATATAATAGAAAGATTATATCCTTCTTTATTTCTCGTCTTCATCTATTTTATTTTATATTTTTCTCTCGTTTAGTTAATTTCATAACACTTGTCAACACTATTATCTACCATATGAATGATGAGAGATTCTTTTGAAGGTTATATTGCAAGAATACTTCTTTTTCTCAATATCTTTGTACTAATCTAATTCTAATCTTATTACTATGTTTGCTATCATATTTTATTCATGTCATTTATTTTTGCATATAAATTTTGTTTAGAATTTTTTTTGACTTTTTAATTATCATATATTTATTTGTTTATTCTTATTAAATTCTAGAATAATTTAACATTAAAAACATCTTCAAAGGATTGCTCAAATTATGTTTTTTTCTTTGATTGTTGTATATGAAGATCATGTGATATAGTTCTTAGATAACTAAAAAATAAATGTAAAATTAAAACATCTCTGAAGGATTGTTCAAAGAATGATTTGTGGCAAAGCATGCATAAGGATTGCTCAAAGAATAATCATCTTTGGGAATTTCCGTATAGTGAGAAAATGCTTTCAAGATTAGTACATTTGCAATTGAACAAAATAGTAGTTATTGATTAAAAATGTGTGAAATATCACATGATATATATATATATATATACACCAATGTCATGATTTTGGAAATCGTAGAGATTTATATTGATATTGATGTATTACATATGAAGACGATAAACATTTCATGAGTATATCGGTATGTTAACTCATATATATTATGGTGGCGTTTAATATCTCAAGTGAAACTTATTTACTGTATAATTTTATTGGAAGAAATAAAAAGAATAACATGTGATACGGTTGTCTAGTTTCTAAAGGAGTAACATGCTTTTATGTTTTGACTTCTCTAAAAATACTTACCTTCTCACTTTTGATATAAATTCTAAGAAATTATCTAGTAGGGAGAAAGAATAAGAAGAAAAAAAATACTTATCTTTTTCTTTGTCATTATTTTTCTTTTTCTTGTTGTCGTGTAACAAGAACAAAATGATATTGATAATACTTTTAGTTTTATATCAAAATTTCACCCAAAAATTACAAACAAGATATTTGTCTCATCAATTTTATATACGAGAACAAAGAAATAATATATGAGCAATTTCTTTAAATTTTTTTAATTTAATTATTTTAAACAATCATTCTATTTTTCTTGGACATGATTTAATATTCAAATTTTTATTATGAAACTTATTTGAGTAATTTTGATCTTATATATACATTGTTAACATTATATATTTGGAAATAAATTGTTTTGATAATTTGAGTTGCTAAATTATTATCTTTAAATTCTCATGCTTTATTTTATAGTGTTATTTAGAGAGTTTTGTTCAAGGGAATTTTATGTTCTCATTTACTTATATGCAATATATTGTCTTTGATATATGCATTTGATAATACATAATATAAATCAAATATTTAGAATATCTATTATATAGTTTTATTTAGATGAATTTATTTACAATTAAAGTGATTGAAATGAGGCAAAACATACATTTTGTTAAATAGAACATCAATAATTAGCATCGACATAAATTACATAAATTAGATATTTTTTTATTATTGATATTGTAAATGAAAGATAACATAAAAATTATGTAACTAAATATTAGGCATAAAATGGAACACGAATTTCAGTGGCTAGAAAATTCCATGTGGAAGAAGATGGTCATGAAGGAGAAAAATATACCAAAGTCAGTCAGCTACTCAAATAAATACAAACATCAGTACGTTGTATTTCATCAAACAACACAAAGATAATTTTTTTATACTCAAATTGGAGAAGAAGTTAGCGTAAACAATAGTTCATTCCTCGAGGTTGTGGTATCATGTCTTATTAAATCTTGGTTCAGCCAAAAAAAAAAATAGATATTTGGACTTATATCGGAAAAGGTTACATAATAAATTTACATTTAATAAATGATAAATACATAATAGAGAAACGTTTATTGCATTATGAGCTATTATTAATATTTGTTTATTGTTGAATTTTTTTTTGTTGATGAAATGAAATGTAATAGATGAAATTAAATTGTGTACTATATGAAGAATAGAAAGAGAAAAAATTCTAGCTATAACAACTAAACAAATAAGTGAGGTGACACAAATAAAGTTATGTAACATAAAATGTGATTATGTGTCAAATGAATGGTTTTGAAGTCTATTTTAATATATTATAATATATAGCACGCGAGTGCGCAACAAACACACACACTTTATGTTGAAGATCCAGAAGATTCTTCAATTAAATAAATTGTGTATTATTAGGCAAACCTAGAATACATTTTGGGGAGATACATTTTTTTTTGTCTAAAACAGAATTATTGCATTCAATGTAAAGATAATATCACATGCACGACTAATTTGGAGAAAAGTATAATAAATAAAACAGAGCAAATCTTTCTACAAAGTTACTGTCAATTGAAGCTTTAGAACAACTAGTACCAAAGATTAATTGATCTTCATCGTCTCAGATATAATTGTCTCCATGAGGGAGATAAATAAATGTGTATGACATTCTTTTTTCCTTCATCATGGTTATATATATTGCATTCTTTTTCAATCATTAGGATTTTTCCTACTAAATTTTTAATGAGACATATCCTTAATATCTATGATATCCATTAGTGAGTGATTTACTATTTTCTAGTGGACTATACTCATTGCTAGTGTCTTCTCTTATGTTAATGTGATCATTACTTATAAGTTACAAGACTTATGCCATGTAAATAGAACTAATATGGCATTGTAAAGTATACACTATAATATAGAATACAAAAAATATATTCTTCTCTATTTCTCTTCTTCATCTATTTTATTTTATATTTTACGCTAATTTAGATAATTTCATAGCAGTTAATAACATAAAAAAAAAAGACTAAAACAAAAGGAAAGAAGGAATTAATTTAAGTGAAGTTATTTTAGATTACTATTATAGGCAAAAATTATTTATTTAAGAACATGTTAATATACTCATAAAACTTTTGAAATTTATTCATATCATATAGTGTAAGACCCTTAATTTTTAAATCCTAAATTATACAATTTTAGGATATTTTATGTTAAATTTCTTAGGCTTTTAGCCTAATTTTTGGTATTTAGTGAGTTAAATGTCAAAAATGTATTTTTAGAAATTGGATTTAAATTATTTGTCAAATTAATACCAGACATTTTTGTTAAAAATATCACTCGTTCTTGAAAATTTATCTATCAATTAAGTTGCGACGAGAGTAGATATTTTTATCAAAATAGTTTGAGATGTGAGTGAAGTGACGTGTGTAAGAGTTGTTACATATTTGTTTGGTTTTGGTGTTAAGTATAATATATATATATGTGTGTGTATGTGTGTGTGTGTGTGTGTGTGTTTTGGAAAAGAAAAGAAACAGAGGAAGAAAACCAGAAACATTTCCTCCCTGCTCGCGAATCCTTTCTTCCTTCTTTCTCGTTCTTCTTTCTTTTCTTTTGCTTTCTTTTGCATCAATAAAAGAAGCACAAGACTGGGTGAGTTTGAGCTTCGTTTCGAGAAATGATAGAAGAGACAGTTGTTCACCTCTATGCTACGGTGCTAGTGAGTCAACTTTAGAAGCGACGACGCGAGCAGAAATTTTACCGAAATTAATCGTGGTGCCGTAATCAACTGTTAAAGCCAACCTCAAAGTAAGGACTCCTTCCAAAATTTTAGCTTGCATATAGTAAATCGTGCCGACCCATGATAGGTGGCACCTCGGTAAACAGTATTGGTCTGTGATAGGTGGTACATTTATGATTTACGCTTTATTGTAAATCGTGCTGACCCGTGATAGGTGACACCTCGGTAATTAGTACTGGTCTGTGATAGGTGGTACAATTATTTTACGCCACTTCGAGGAGGTTTTAGTTGGAATTTCGAAATTCATGCATTTTGGCATGTACGCATTGCATTAGGGTGCTTGGCACGCGAGTCATGTTTGATATACTGTGATGATGGTATATGTATGCTCAGTTGTGGTTGTGATTGTGCCCTAACTGGTAAGTGTGATTGTTTTGATTTGTGTGTAATTGTTGATTGATTTCGAAGCCATTTTATAGTTGAATTCTGCATTTTTTTGCTGTTGTATTCAAATACAAGGAGGTTGTATTCGAATACAGTTGTGTTGTTTTCGCTACTAACTTGTCCTGTCTCGTATCCGACTACATCCTGTCTCGTATTCGAATACAGTTGTGCTGATTTTGCTATTGACTTATGAATTAGCACCGTAGTCGAATACAAGGATGCTGGATTCGAATACGACCGTGTTGTTTTGTTAAAAACTTCATTTTTCAACTTTGATTATGCATGTTTGGCATATGAAAACCCTTTCAAAGAGTATGCTATGTTGGAAGTTTATTTTGTGCATTTAAAATTTAAATGATATGTGATATTTGTTAATTTCGGTTGGTGACCTTTACAATTCTTGTGGAAATTTTGGCTTTGCCCTCAGATGAGAATCATGATCATCCGACTAGTAGTACCCTGGAGATGGGAAGGTAGTTAAGCATACCTAAACGATGCGATGTCATAAGGATCTTGTAGGGCGCGTGGAGATCACCTGGACTGTATTGTTTTTTTTTTTTGTAGCATGATCAGATTAGAGGGTTGTATAGGGTTTAGTTATCTCTCTTTTGTGGATGTATTTATTTCAATTTGGAAGACTGTACCTCTACCTCATATTATCAACTTGACTTTTATTTTGATGGGTCCTTGTACCACTTTTTGATGCGACGTGGGGAAGTTAAGATTCTTGGGGCAGTGCTTTTGTACAGGTGTCTGCTGAGAATACTCCAGGGGTATGAGCTATTCTGATAGGTCTCATACCCCTGGTGTATTTTTGTGTGTAAATACTTTGAGTTTGTATTTCAAAAACTATTTCCGTTGTTTGTAAATATTGTTGACTTTTATCGTTGTGTTACGACATAAATATTTTATCCAAAAGTATTTCTTTCTTAATTTCTTTGTTTTATGGATTTGTTATTTGTTTTAAAAAAAATACACTCGCGCTGTTAAAAATCGGAGTGTTACATATAGCTAGTAAATCAACACATTCGATTTATAGCCTATGATTTAAATACATGTGACAATATAATTTCAATTATATCATAAAAAAATATTATCTCATGAATGAACTATTTGAAAAAGAAGGAAGTTGTTATTTTTCTGAAGGTATTTCCTTTTCAATGCCAAATAAAACTTGTTATTGTACATGTTTATAGTTTCAATAAGCATCTAGAAAAGCAAAATATACCTAAAAGATCTACATAAGAAAAGGTATGCCAATTAGGTGTTAATTCAACATTATGAACACTGCTCTGACCAAGTTAAGCTTCAACAAATAATTACTTATCTGTAAGTTTATGATCAAGTTAAGTAGCTTAAAATAATATCTGATTGGTAAGGCACAAAGCGATTGGTTGTAGAATCAACAAAATTGTGTTAATCCAAAATAACTAAAAATGGAAGACTCAAAGGTAGATGATCTCATCAGTATGTTTGAAAGCACTAGAGTTTTTAGTGGCTACATTCCTTTTTTGCTCCATGTTTTCCCTAATCTAGTTTATGACAAAATAGAAAACTTTGTACCACTAATTGAAGACTTCATTATTGTCCGAAATATAAGCATTCATATTTCTAATCTTGTTATTTTACAAGTAAAAGAGGTAATGAATGAGTCAAGGTTTGGGAAGCCAAAGGGAAAAGTGGGAATAATATAGGCTAGGTCTATGGTACGGAAGTATCATGTTCAGTTTTAGGGTGGGTTGAGTTAGAAGCAGGTGATTCATCTAAGGATGTTTTAGAGACAAAATTATTTACAACCTGAGTTGTTATCTCAATTGATGTGTGAATAGGATACATAAGCATAAGTGAGTGAGAGTCACATGCAGGTGTGGAAGGGATGTGTGAGGTTTGATTGGTTGTTATGGTAGGTGTTTGTTGAGGGTTAGTGTTGGAAGGTAATGGTGAGGAGGTTTGTAATTCAGTATTAAGGGGATGAGAATTTAGTTGATATCTAAGAGTAGCATATATTTCTGTTATGGTGGCCTCAAACATTTCATCTAAGGTGTCGTAGTTGATTCAGAACTTAGAAAATAATAAAGATATGTGAGAGTGTTTTATTTGAGGGTGCAAAGGGGGGTGGAGGTTTAACTGGTTCAAGTTCATAAGGGGTTGCAATTAGAGTATGGTGTATATAAGAGGCTTTAGATGGGTTTGTTGTAGGTTTAGGTCCAGACATGTCATTACCATTATCGATGATAGTATTAGTAGATAATTGACTATGCTCAAAAGTGGAACTTATCTTCTATCTCTTCCTCAAGATGAGGTTTGTTTCTTCTTCTTTGGGATTTACACCATCTTCTTCTTTTTCATATATCATAGTAGATAACTTGACTTTCTCTTTCATTTTTTTTCTCAAAATCTTGAGATGCTCTTGGTAGAGGGAATGAGACTGGAGGCATTACTTAACAAGAGTGGTACATCCTTAGATACTCCTGAATGATCTCTTTTCGCCAAAGATTGGTGCGAGTGAATCGCCAACCCTAAAACTGAACATGATACTTCCGTACCATAGACCTAGCCTATATTATTCCCACCCTAAAACTGTCATGAGATGCACTAGATTGTCTTGAGAGTCTTTTGACTTCAGGAATTGGCTTTTTGTTGTTCTTGGTAGCAATAAGCTTCATTTTAATGATATTGTGGATGTTGAACACTATTGTAGATGGGGGGACCAAGTGCTCATCTTTAACAACTCCTCCTACTTCATCTAGAGCCTGAATAAGAAAAGTCTTTATTAGCATATTTGTGATAAGTCTTGAGTAGGGAATAGATTTGATCTTGCTTGATAGAGTTAACGATACAAGACCTAATGTGCTCAAGTACCAAGTTTGGCATATTAGTTTTGGGAGATATTCCGTATCAATTCCTTCATGTCTTTGCTTACTTGGTCAACATATGTTTTAAATTTTTGGAGATGTTCCACATCAATCCCTTGAGGTCCTTGCTGACATAGTCAAAAGAGCCATCTTTAGGCACCACACATCCAATCAAAATATTGAGGAACCTTATAATGGACTTGGACGTCCCAAATAAGACCATTAGGTCAAAAAGAGAAGACTATAAAAGGAGAACACTTAAGTAGAAAGGAGTTGGATCTTTTTAATAAGATGAACGATATATTTTAGAGTATCCATTTTATAATATTATTGGAGTCCTTCCTTGTTGACTACATAGGATAACTTTATATTTTATGTTACCTAAATCCTAAACTTATAATATGTTACATATATTGATATCAATTTTTTCATTACACTTTTAAATGTACATGCTCCGTAAACTTATAATGAAATGAGGTAGTCCTTCTTCTCTTAAAAAGAAATTGATTTGTTTTTTTAACTAAAAAAATGTTAGGACGCATGTAATAACGATTCATAGTATTCTCTAAAAATTATTTATAGTAAATATTTAAGAAAAACTATTCAACAAAAAATAGTAAGAATATATTTTTTAGTATATAAGAACTATATCAATAATAAATTTAATTAGATAGATAATGAAATGTTTCATATGTTGATAGATAAGATAATTTTTTATATGGGCTAAGCTCTAATAAGTTTATTGTACTACTTTTGATATATATATATATATATATATATATATATATATATATATATATATATATATATATATATATATATAACAAGCGTATCGATTTAATATTTATTATTAGAATGAGAACTATTAATAAAAATCATTTACTTTAAATAAATAAAATCAAATTTAACACAAATTTACGAACTCTTATCTCCTCTACTCTAGGAACCCTCCTCTCCTCTACGTACTGTGCACCCATCTACTGCTCCTTCTTTCAAAAAAATTGGATACGTTGTCTCAGGTACTGTATTTATTAATTTGTTGTTGTCACTAAAACTAATAAATTTTTACATAATAAATCATATAAAATCTATTATTTTTTGAAATTTGTTGATCTGTTCTGGTTTGAAATCAGACTTGGACCTTGGTTTCCATTTTCCATTATTAGATATGTGTACTATATATTGGTATAATGTTATTAGTAGCTTATTATTTGTGTAACTGTATTTATATAAGTCATATAATATGTACCAGAAATGGATGTCTGCCAATCGATTGTCAAAAGAGTATGAAAATGGGGTGAAGGAGTTTGTTGAGTTTGCAGTGAAGAATGCGAAAGATCCAAATAGAGTTGTTTGTCCTTGTTTAAAATGTTGTTTTGGAAATGCATTGGAAAAGATGAATTGGAAGGAAATTTAGTATGACATGGAGTTGATCAAAGCTATACATGTTGGATAAGACACGGTGGAAAAAAAAGGAAACATTAATTTTGAGAATGGTTCAACATATGCTTCAACTGATTTCAACACAGATACATATGAGCCGAACCGATTTGAGTCTTGCAAAAGCAGTTGAAGAAGATCTTCGGGATTGTCCTAAAATGTTTGAGAGTTTGTTGAGTGATGCAGAGAAACTATTATATAATGGTTATACTAAATTCACAAGACTGTCGGTGATATTAAAGTTGTACAACTTAAAAGCGAGTAATGGATAATCTGATAAAAGCTTCACATAATTATTAACACTCTTAAAAGATATGTTGCCAAATGATAATGAAATTCCATGTCGAACCTACGAGGCTAAACGAATTTTGTGTTCTATTGGCATGAGTTATGAAAAGTGTAAGACTTGTAGTTTTTAAATCCTAAATTATACAATTTTAGGGTATTTTGTGTGGAATTTCTTAGGCTGTTAGCCCAGTTTTTGGTATTTAGTGAGTTAAAGGGCGAAAATATATTTCTGGAAATTGGATTAAAATTATTTGTCGAAGAAATATTTAGTTAGGTTTCGAAGAATTTAATTCTGGGCGGTTTTGTTCAAAATATATCAGGTTGCTGAAAATTGTATTCGACAATTGAGTTGCGACGAGAGTAGGTATTTTTACAAAAATAGTTTGAGATGTGAGTAAAGTGATGTGTGGAAGAGTTGTTAGATATTCGTTTGGGTTTGGGTTTGGTTTTAAGTATAATATATATATATATATATATATTAATATAAGTTATATATATAAATATATGTGTTAGAAACAAGAAATCAGGAGGGAAAATAAAAGAGAAACAGAGGAAGGAAAAAAGGACCAAACGTGCCTGCCTCGCGAAGCTTTATTCTTCTTCCTTCTTCCATTTTCATTTTCGTTGCTTTGTTTTGCTTCAAAAGAGAAACCCATGGCTTGGGGAGAGAAGACAAGGTTTTCGCAGCTTCTTCCTTCTTCTCGGATTCGAAAACGGTGTTAGGGATTTCAAAACCGTCAAACACAAACCTCCCCGTTTCATCTAAATCTAAGCTTCGTTTCGCGAAGAGATAGAAGGGAAAGTTGCTCACTACCACGCTACGGTGCTAGGGAACCAACTTTGGAAGCGGCGTTGCGAGCGGAAGATTTTACCAGATTTACCCGCGGCACCGTAATCGCACGTCAAAGCTAACGTGAAGGTAAGGGCTCCTTCCACTTTTTAGTTTGCATTTAGGGACTTATCTGTGGTTGTGTGGAAAGGAATTTGGTTAGGGTTAAAGTTTTAATTTGGGGAAAATGAATCTAAGGCTTTATGGGTAAAATCTTAGAGTTGGGTTTTGGTTATAGTGATGAATGTTTCATGGAAAATGAATTTAAACTCATTTATGTATGATTTTGAGTAAATGAAACTTGTTGTGTTTGAGTGGTGGGTTGTGTTGATTTCTGTTCGTCGTATTTGACGTGTTCTTAATTAATACTGATGAAATTTGATATGTGTATGTTGGATTTTGTGGAGAAATGAATCGATGTATTTTGGTGTGAGTTGTGGATTGGATTTGATAATATGCTTGAGTTTGTTTTGTGTGGAATTTGAAAACCATTAAGTTAAATGAGTATTAAGAATGGGGAATCTCTTAATGTCTTGTTTACTTAATGTGTGTTTGTGAAAATCGTTTTGAGTTAAATGAGTATTAAGAATGGGGAATCTCTTAATATCTCTGTTTACTAATGTTTTGAAAATCGTTTAAGTTAACTGGGCGTTAAGAATGGGGAATCTCTTAATGTCTTGGTTACTTAATGTTGTTTTGAAAATCGTTTAAGTTAACTGGGCGTTAAGAATGGGGAATCTTTTAATGTCTTGGTTATTTAATGTTTTTTTTTTGAAAATTGTTTCAGTTAAATGAGTATTAAGAATGGGGAATCTCTTAATGTCTTGTTTACTGAATGTTTTGTTGTGGAAATCGTTTAAGTCAAAAGTATATTAAGAATGGGGAATCTCTTAATATGTCTGTTTGCTTAATGTTTGGCGTGGAAATCGTTTAAGTTAAATGAGTATTAAAAATGGGGAATCTTTTAATATCTGCATTTACTTAACGATTGTTGTGGATGGAGTCATTATATGCTCATGCATTTTCATGCTTTTTGTAAATCGTGCAGACCCGTGATAGGTGGCACCCTGATAAATAGTACTTTGGCCTGTGATAGGCGGTACATTTATGATTTACGTTTTTGTAAATTGTGCAGATCCGTGATAGGTGGCACCTTGGTAAATAGTACTTTGGCTCGTGATAGACAGTACTTTTACGATTTACGGTTTTTTGTAAATTGTGCAGACCCGTGATAGGTGGCACCTTGGTAAAGAGTTCTTTGGCCTGTGATAGGCGGTACATTTACAATTTACGTTCTTTTTAGTAAACCGTGCAGACCCGTGATAGGTGGCACCTTGGTAAATGATACGGACCCGTGATAGGCAATACGTTTATGGTTTACACTTTTTAGTAAATCATGCAGACCCGTGATAGGTGGCACCTCGGTAATTGGTACTTTGGCCTGTGATAGGCGGTACAATTATGATTTACGGCCCTTCGAGGAGGGTTTTGGTTTGGAATTCCGAGTCCATGCATTTTGGCATATACGCATTGCATTAGGGTGCTTGGCACACGAGTCGTGTTCGATTCAAGTTTATGATTGTGTTGAAATTTCTAAGTGTTATGTGTTGATATTATGCGTAAGAGGGATGGATTGTAAACTATTTTGAAACTCAAGTTGTCGTGGTGATTGTGTTGAAAATGCTAAGTGTTATGTTTTGGAAATGCGTGTAGGTGTGGTTGACTGCAAAACTTGTTCGAAACTTAAATTGTCGTGGTGATTTTGTTATAATTGCCAAGTGTGGATGTTTTGGAATAATTTGTAAGTGTGATTGATTGCAAAACCATTTCAAAACTCAAGATGTCATAGTGTTTGCGCTATAATTGTTAAGTATGATTGTTTGGAATTGTGTGTAAGTGTTGATTGGTTTCGATACCCTTTAAAAAGCTGAAAAATGCTGAATTTTGCTGTTTTTCTGCTGCTGTCTATTGTGTATTCAAATACAGGAAGCTGTATTCGAATACAGACATCCTGTTTTGCTACTGAATTGCTGTGTAGTCGAATACAGACTGTTGTATTCGAATACAGACATGCTGTTTTTGCTGTTGAATGCTGAAACAGCCTTGTATTCGAATACAGAGATGCTGTATTCGAATACAACAATGCTGTTTTGTTAAAAACTTCATTTTTCAACTTTGTTTATGCATGTTTAGCATATGGAAACCCTTTTAAGGTGCATGCTAAGTGGAAAGGTTATTTGTGCATTTAAAAACTTAAATGTTATGTGTTAACTGTTAATTTTGGTTGGTGACCCTTTACAACTATTGTGGAAATCTGAGCTTTGCCCTTAGATGAGAGACATGACGATCCTACCGGTTCATACCTGTGGATGGGAATGTAGATGGGAATGCATGACTGGACCTATGTGAGGAGGATCTTACGAGACGCGTGGAGATCACTCAGGGTGTATAGCTATAGTTTTTTGTAGAATGATCAAATTAGGAAGACATAGAGGGAACGAATGTCTTTCTTTTGGATTAAGTTATTTTGAACTGGAAAATTGTACCTTTACTAATATTGTCAGTATGACATCTTATTTGAATGGGTTCCATGTACCATTTGTTGTTGTGTAAATACTTTGAATTTATATTTCAAGAGAACTATTCCGCTGCGTATCAATTATATTGACTTAAACATTTATTCAAAGGTGTTACCTTATTTATTTCTCTATTTTATTTTAATCTGTTTTGAAAAGAAAAAAAATACACCCTCGCTTTGAAAATCGGGGTGTTACATTTGTGGTATCAGAGCTTTGGTTAGGTTTTCTTTGAGGGCTGTGGAGCCTTTGGTTATAGATTGTAAATCAACTTGTAGCTTGTGAGTCATTATCTGATCATGCGTCGGGGTAATTGGTATGAGTTGTCAGATCAGGGGTAGTTATTATGTGTTGTTATATTTGAAACTTATTTTTAGAATTATTCGAAGTGGTGTTAACACTTCTTCTTGTGGTTGGTTTTTCGGAAACACTACCTCCAAGAGGGAACGACATTGCAAGGATGAACGTCAGTAGGGATGATCAAATGGTTGAAGCTACAAATAACATGGATGTTTTGTTGTTGCACGAACTGCTGCAGAGACTCGACGGGATTTGGAGAAAAGGGAAAGAGGGATTTATGCTATTAAGTCAAGAGGATTGAAAGATTTTCGTCGTTACCATCCTCCAAAGTTCAAGGGTGATGAGAACTCAGGAAAAGAGATGACTAGTGGATTCAAGAAATGGAAAAGATCTTCGAGATGACGAATTGTCCAGCAGACCTGAAGCAAATCATGATGGCATGGAATTTATAAAATGGTTCCAAGGACACAGAAGCTATGTGTTGGTGTAAACTCGAAGATGATGAGTATGCATGGATTAACATTAGACTAATAAGGGATTTCAAGTAAATATCTAAGTGGAGGACTCTTGTTAAGAAAAGTATTAGATGTTTTCATGGTTGATTTCAGGATGAAACTGGATGAAGTTTGACAACTGTCAAGGAGATGTGAACGTCATGGAATTGTTGAGAAGATAAGGCTTCCATTTGGAATAACATTTGGTGCTTACGTGTCAATGCAAGAAACTGGTATTGAAGTTAAGGGAGCGTTGCACATTAGGAGTAAATACTCCCTTGGTTAGATAAAATACGCTTGAGGAACAGTCGATACCTTGAGGGATAAAGTCGAGCATTCGAGTTAGACTAGATTCGCAACTTGGATTATTAAGTATGGATAGGGATATTGGATGAATCTATAGACACGTAAGTGTGAATGTTGAGCGATGTTCAGAAAAACATAATGAGTTAAGCCTTGATGTATTGAACTCTATGTTACCATTAAGTGGAATTTGAAGTATCGATCACGAGAATACATGAGATTGCGGTAATATTAGTTTGAGAGTCTATAAAAGGATGGAAATTACTAAGAAGACGTTAATATTTTGATAGGTTGGAAGGATTATTTGAGATTTGATTTGGGGCCCTAAGATGGTTGATTTTATTAGTTGATGATTTAATATCCACAAAGTTGGAAGGAGGACAAGTAATGCTTAAAACATTCATAATCGAAGGAGTTGAGGCAGGCAAGTGATAAATGATTCATGTTAAGGATGGAAGTGTTTGGAGATTTTGAAGATCAAATTTGAGAATCCTATTAAATGATAGAAAGTGAAAAAGAAGAGATGGAATGAACGATTTGTGATTTAGTTGTTGGTCTTGGGAAATCAAGCGCTGAGATTTAAATGGGTGTTGTAGTGACTAGATGTACAATGAAAGGTATGTGGGTCTTTGAGACATTTTACTGCAAAATTTTGGACGATGAAGTTATAGATAATTATTTCTTAGGAAATGCTTATGGGGAATGTGTGAGAAATAATTCTTTAGGACGTTCGATTGTTAGAATTCTTTCAGTTTGTATCTCGGTGAAGGTTGTGAAGGAATAAGAATCCAACAAGTGAAACAAATATTGGAAAATGTTCCAAAAAAAATTTGTTGGAGCAGCACATAGAGATGTAGCTTATGACAATTAAAGATTCAAGAAAGGAATTATCTCACCTATAATTCATACATGATTATTATAAAGGTATGCCAAGATATAAAGACATTACTTGAGTGCATGTCATGGGGATTGTTATTGTGTTCGTCAATCAAAGGAGTTAAATGTTTGTTTGATAGGAAACAGTTGAACATGAAATGGAAAAGTTTGGTGGGAATTAGCAAGCCTTTATTTATTGGAATCACTATAATGAAGATGTATCAAGGTTCGAGGTAGAAATTTAAGGTTTGTATAAATGGAAAAGTGATGGAGTGAATACTATGCGGTTGACCTGTCATAATGAAAGGATAATCATCAAGTTGAAAATGAAGGACACAGCGAAATTAAGAAGTATCAGAATGAATGTTGGCAGTAGAGGTAGGAGGATTATTTTCGAGTTTGTGCATAATTGCGAAGTATGTAAGAAATTTTCTAGTGAAGCGTGAATTTGAGGTGTCAGGCATGAGATAAATGTAGACCTTGATCTGTGAATTAAATTCAAGTTGGATTTTAATGGAAAACGTGACTCTTGAAATGAAGTACTAAACTGAAAGGAAGTTTGTGTGTCCTAAGTGGTATAGTCTTTAGCATGATTTCGAAAATATTGAGGAAGCATTGATCACCAAGCATATGTGGGGATGGAATTATTAAATTTATAACTAGAATACCATACTGATAAGAACACTACAGTTGACATAGTTGTACGACTTAAGAAAAATCAAGGATTTGTGGACAAGGGAGAAATTTAGGAGTTCTCGGATGTAGTGATTGTTCTGTACTCAGTGTGTTGGGGTCATTCTAAGTGTTTCAGTTCGATACCAAATGGATGTTTCGTACCAAGTGGATGCAAATGAGACTACGTGACATAGGTATGAGATATTTTACTTCGTCAACAGGATCAAAGTTATAGGAAAATAAGGGAAACTCAATGGACCTTGAGAAGATTGTTGACTGCTTGTACATTAAGATAACCTCAGATGTAAGTTGCAAGGAACGCTATTACTGTTCGATTAAGATAATCTAAGCCACTATCATGGTTGTTGGCTATTTATTGACAAATTGAGGGACTGATCATCCTTAATCTCTTGTTGATAGTAGACAAAATCATGTTGAATGGAACGGACGAGCCTTACCGACTATGGATGTGTGTGAAGTTATTAAGCACCCTATGAAAAGGGGTATACAACATTTTTTCGAGAAGGCGGGGTGAAACAAGTTGTGACTGGTATGTTGAATTCGGGTACAAATCTAGTGTGGATTGTTACTCGTACTTTAAGTTTCGAGGACGAAACTAATTTTAGGGGGGTAGTAATGTAAGACTTGTAGTTTTTAAATCCTAAATTATACAATTTTAGGGTATTTTGTGTGGAATTTCTTAGGCTGTTAGCCCAGTTTTTGGTATTTAGTGAGTTAAAGGGCGAAAATATATTTCTGGAAATTGGATTAAAATTATTTGTCGAAGAAATATTTAGTTAGGTTTCGAAGAATTTAATTCTGGGCGGTTTTGTTCAAAATATCTCAGGTTGCTGAAAATTGTATTCGACAATTGAGTTGCGACGAGAGTAGGTATTTTTACCAAAATAGTTTGAGATGTGAGTAAAGTGATGTGTGGAAGAGTTGTTAGATATTCGTTTAGGTTTGGTTTTAAGTCTAATATATATATATATATATATATATATATATATATATTAATATAAGTTATATATATAAATATATGTGTTAGAAACAAGAAATCAGGAGGGAAAATAAAAGAGAAACAGAGGAAGGAAAAAAGGACCAAACGTGCCTGCCTCGCGAAGCTTTATTCTTCTTCCTTCTTCCATTTTCATTTTCGTTGCTTTGTTTTGCTTCAAAAGAGAAACCCATGGCTTTGGGAGAGAAGACAAGGTTTTCGCAGCTTCTTCCTTCTTCTCGGATTCGAAAACGGAGTTAGGGATTTCAAAACCGTCAAACACAAACCTCCCTGTTTCATCTAGCTCTAAGCTTCGTTTCGCGAAGAGATAGAAGGGAAAGTTGCTCACTACCACGCTACGGTGCTAGGGAACCAACTTTGGAAGCGGCGTTGCGAGCGGAAGATTTTACCAGATTTACCCGCGGCACCGTAATCGCACGTCAAAGCTAACGTGAAGGTAAGGGCTCCTTCCACTTTTTAGTTTGCATTTAGGGACTTATCTGTGGTTGTGTGGAAAGGAATTTGGTTAGGGTTAAAGTTTTAATTTGGGGAAAATGAATCTAAGGCTTTATGGGTAAAATCTTAGAGTTGGGTTTTGGTTATAGTGATGAATGTTTCATGGAAAATGAATTTAAACTCATTTATGTATGATTTTGAGTAAATGAAACTTGTTGTATTTGAGTGGTGGGTTGTGTTGATTTCTGTTCGTCGTATTTGACGTGTTCTTAATTAATACTGATGAAATTTGATATGTGTATGTTGGATTTTATGGAGAAATGAATCGATGTATTTTGGTGTGAGTTGTGGATTGGATTTGATAATATGCTTGAGTTTGTTTTGTGTGGAATTTGAAAACCATTAAGTTAAATGAGTATTAAGAATGGGGAATCTCTTAATGTCTTGTTTACTTAATGTGTGTTTGTGAAAATCGTTTTGAGTTAAATGAGTATTAAGAATGGGGAATCTCTTAATATCTCTGTTTACTAATGTTTTGAAAATCGTTTAAGTTAACTGGGCATTAAGAATGGGGAATCTCTTAATGTCTTGGTTATTTAATGTTGTTTTGAAAATCGTTTAAGTTAACTGGGCGTTAAGAATGGGGAATCTTTTAATGTCTTGGTTATTTAATGTTTTTTTTTTTAAATCGTTTCAGTTAAATGAGTATTAAGAATGGGGAATCTCTTAATGTCTTGTTTACTGAATGTTTTGTTGTGGAAATCGTTTAAGTCAAAAGTATATTAAGAATGGGAAATCTCTTAATATGTCTGTTTGCTTAATGTTTGGCGTGGAAATCGTTTAAGTTAAATGAGTATTAAAAATGGGGAATCTTTTAATATCTGCATTTACTTAACGATTGTTGTGGATGGAGTCATTATATGCTCATGCATTTTCATGCTTTTTGTAAATTGTGCAGACCCGTGATAGGTGGCACCTTGGTAAAGAGTATTTTGGCCTGTGATAGGCGGTACATTTACAATTTACGTTCTTTTTAGTAAACCGTGCAGACCCGTGATAGGTGGCACCTTGGTAAACGATACGGACCCGTGATAGGCAGTACGTTTATGGTTTACGCTTTTTAGTAAATCGTGCAGACCCGTGATAGGTGGCACATCGGTAATTGGTACTTTGGCCTGTGATAGGCGGTACAATTATGATTTACGGCCCTTCGAGGAAGGTTTTGGTTTGGAATTCCGAGTCCATGCATTTTGGCAGATACGCATTGCATTAGGGTGCTTGGCACACGAGTCGTGTTCGATTCAAGTTTATGATTGTGTTGAAATTTCTAAGTGTTATGTGTTGATATTATGCATAAGAGGGATGGATTGTAAACTATTTTGAAACTCAAGTTTTCGTGGTGATTGTGTTGAAAATGCTAAGTGTTATGTTTTGGAATTGCGTGTAAGTGTGGTTGACTGCAAAACCTGTTCGAAACTTAAATTGTCGTGGTGATTTTGTTATAATTGCCAAGTGTGGATGTTTTGGAATTATTTGTAAGTGTGATTGATTGCAAAACCATTTCAAAACTCAAGATGTCATAGTGTTTGCGCTATAATTGTTAAGTATGATTGTTTGGAGTTGTGTGTAAGTATTGATTGGTTTCGATACCCTTTAAAAAGCTGAAAAATGCTGAATTTTGCTGTTTTTCTGCTGCTGTCTGCTGTGTATTCGAATACAGGAAGCTGTATTCGAATACAGACATCCTATTTTGCTACTGACTTGCTGTGTAGTCGAATACAGACTGTTGTATTCGAATACAGACATGTTGTTTTTGCTGCTGAATGCTGAAACAGCCTTGTATTCGAATACAGAGATGCTGTATTCGAATACAACAATGTTGTTTTGTTAAAAACTTCATTTTTCAACTTTGTTTATGCATGTTTAGCATATGGAAACCCTTTTAAGGTGCATGCTAAGTGGAAAGGTTATTTGTTCATTTAAAAACTTAAATGTTATGTGTTAACTGTTAATTTTGGTTGGTGACCCTTTCAACTATTGTGGAAATCTGGGCTTTGCCCTCAGATGAGAGACAGGACGATCCTACCGGTTCATACCCTGTGGATGGGAATGTAGATGGGAATGCATGACTGGACCTATGTGAGGAGGATCTTACGGGACGTTAAAAAAAAAAATAACGATTGCATTTTTATTTTAATTTGTTTTGAAAAAAAAAATACACCCTCGCTTTGAAAATCGGGGTGTTACAAAAGGATTAATGCGTGTCCTAACGATTGCATTTTATTTCGAAACAAATATAAATTACTAAATACGTGTCCGAAATGCAATTTCTCTCGATATAAGAAGAAAGAATCTACTCCAGCAAAAGTCGTGTGGTACATTCCTATAATACCAAGATCTAGGTGCATGTATCGCAGTGAAGAAGATTCAAAACACTTTACATGGCATATAGATGAAAGAATTAGAGATGGAAAGTTTCAAAACTCTACAGATTCACCACAATTGGCAAAAATTGATCACGAGTATCCTGAATTCGGGATAGAGTCAAGAAATTTACGACTTGCACTTTCTACTGATGGAATGAATCCACGTGGTCTTTAAAGCATCTCACGCAACACGTGGCTTGTGATTTTGTTGATTTTTAACCTACCTCTATGGTTATGTATGAAGCGTAAGTTTATGATGTTGTCTTTGTTAATTTATGGACCCAAACAATCGGGGAATGATATCGACGTATACTTAACTCCTTTAATTGAAGATTTAAAAAATATGTCGGAGACAAGTGTGGAAGTTTATGATGGGTATAAGAAAGAATGTTTCAATTGGAGGGCTATGTTGTTCGACACAATTAATGATGTTCCAACATTTGGTAATTTATCAGGATATAACATTAAAGGTCAGTGTGCATGTCCTATATATGAAGAGGGTAAAAATGGGATGCGGTTGAAACTTTGTAAGAAGAATGTATTTCTTGGACGTCGTAGATTTTCACCTTATAGTCATCAGTATCGTGGGTGGAGAAATGCATTCAATGGAAAATCAGAGGAAGATAAAGCTCCTTTAGAACCGAATGGATATCAAATACTTGAAAAAGTACAAGGTTTGACCAATAAATTTGGCAAACCTTTTGCGGGAGAGCTGATCAAAACTGGGTGGAAGAAAAAGTCAATTTTCTTTGAATTGCCATATTGGAAGTCATTATATAGTAGACATTTCCTCGATGTGATGCATATTGAAAGAATCTATTTGATAGTGTTATTGGTACGTTACTCAATGTTCCAGGAAAGTCTAAATATGGCATCAATGCAAGATTGGACTTGGTCGATATGGGAATAAAGAAATGAATTGGGTCACGTAAAGAAAGGAAATCGCACATATCTACCTCCAGCCACTCATACTCTATCTAGAAAGGAAAAAATTGTTTTATGTAAATTTCTACACGAAGTTAAAGTTCCAAAAGGATACTCTTCAAACATTAAAAATTTAGTTTGTATAAAAGACCTCAAGTTAAAAGGTTTGAAGACCCATGATTGTCATATTCTAATGAAGCATTTTCTACCAATAAGTATACATTCCATTTTACCTGAAAAAGTTCGACGAGCTATAACTAGATTATGTTTCTTCTTCAGGGAAATTTGTAGTAAAGTGATCGATCCTCAGAAATTACCGACGTTGCAGAGGGAAATTGTTGTTACTTTGTGTGAGCTTGGAATGTATTTCCCACCCTCATTTTTTGATATAATGGTTCACCTTACTATTCATCTTGTTAAAGAGACACAACTTTGTGGGCCAGCTTATATTTGATGGATGTATCCGATAGAACGATATATGAAAATATTAAAAGGGTACGTAAAAAGTAGAAGTCGACCAGAAGGTTGTATTGCTGAACGGTTCATTGTCGAAGAAGCTGCTGAATTTTGTACTAAATATCTGTCCAACGTTGAATCCATAGGGCTTCCTATGTCTTGTCATTTGGAAAGAATATCAGGAGAAGAGATAATTGGAAAAAGACTAATGACTATATAAAGGACAAAATGGGAGCAAGCACAATTGTATGTTCTACACAATGATGATGAGGTTTAACCGTATGTTACAATACACATGGACCAGTTATCTAGTTTGAACATGAATAGGAATCAAAATTGGATAACTCGAGAGCACAATCCAAGTTTTATAACATTGTTAAATAATCACATAAAGTCAAAGTGTGATATAGACCCTGAATCAATTTCACAAAGATTGAGGTGGCTAGCAAATGGTTTGAGTTTACATGTCTTTTCTTACACTGGTTATATAATTAACGGCTACACATTTTATACCAAAGAACAAGATGATCAAACCACTATGCAAAATAGCGGAGTCACTCTCATAGCTGAAGTGATGCATGTCTCAAGTGCAAAAGACAAAAACCTAATATATGCAAATCTATCATATTTTGGGGTTATCGAGTGCATATGGAAGTTAGACTACACAATATTTCGTGTTCCCATATTTGGTTGCAAGTGGGTCGATAATAATAATGGCGTTCGAATTGATGAGTCAGGGTTCTTGCTTGTCGATTTTAATAGGGTGGGATACAAAGATGAGCCTTTTATTTTATTGTCGCAAGCTCAACAAGTGTTTTATGTCACTGATCCTGCTGATGATAAATGGTATGTTTTCCTATCGACCAATTAAATAAGTGATAACAATAATGATCAAGATGTTGGTAATGATCTTTTATTTGCAACATCACAACCACATGAAATTGATTCAACTAATGATGGTTTATATCTTAGAGATGATCATGATGAAGGAATTTGGATTAATCCATTGTTTCGTATCGTTAATGGACAAAAAATGTGAATTCCACCAGGAAAAGAAGAAGGGAATCTTAATGTGCTTAATTGTTTTATATAAGTCATATAATCTGAACTGAGTTCATGTAATTTAAGTGAACGTTTGACATGCCATAACTGACTTTCAGCTTATATTGAACTTGAAAAAGCTTTGTTTGAGTACTGGGAATTTATCTTGAACTGATCATCCCAATATGAGTTGATCATGTAATTTAGCATTGATATATATATATATATATATATAGACATGTATTTAACTAATTATTTGGAGAAAAAAAAATCTAAATATAGGTATTTTACTTGAACTGAAGGAGGTCACAAAGCTTTGTTTTATACCAAGTTAAAAGGGTCTTTTAAAGCGCTTGTTGCTAAAGCACTGTAAAAGGCTTTTAAAATAAGGAGGTCTTTTACAGCACTTTGGCAATAAGCGTTGTATAAGGCTTTTAAAAAAAAGCCCTATTACATAAGAAATCAAAGAGGTCTTTTAAAGCGCTTGTTGCTAAAGCGTTGTAAAAGGCCTTTAAAAATAAAATAAGGAGGTCTTTTACAGTGGTTTTCCAGCAAGTGTTGTAAAAGGCTTTTAAAAATGCAACCTTGTTACATAAGAAAACAAATAGGTCTTTTAATGCGCTTGTGGACAAGTGCTGTAAAAGGCTTCTAAAAAATAAAATAATGAGGTCTTTTACAGCGCTTGTGGGAAAGCGCTGTAAAAGGCTTTTAAAAAAGAGCTGTAATAGCCTTTAAAAAAATAAAATAAGGTGGTTTTTTACAGCGCTCTTTCGAAGAAGCGCTGTAATAGGGTTTTATATATAACAGAAAATCACTTCAGTTTCCTCTTTATTATGTAAACTTCATTACGCTAGTATCCTCCTCCTCTTCATTGTTCTTCTCATTGCGAACCCTATCATATGCGTTATTATCCCTACAAACCATATTTTCACTATCATCTCCATTGCTAACCATCTCCATCTGTGTTATTATCCCTACGAACCATCTCTTCTCATTGAAATACGTAACCCTCATTATGTATTTCTATGAACCATACTCTATCATACGAACCATTCGTATTTCTGTGTATTATCGGTGTTCCTTCTCCTACGAACCCTTCGTATTTCTTCTCACTATTCAAGTATTTTATTTATTAATTTTTTGTTGTCACTAAAATGCATGTTGAACTTATACTGCTATGTACTTAGACTACTGCATGTTGAACTTTTTGAAGTTATATTGAACTGCATGTTGTACTTGTTGAAGTTATATTGAACTGCATGTTGAACTTGTTGTAGATAAATGAATTCTAACAAGGCTTTGGATTGTCAAAATGAGGAAGTTGTCAACACCATGACTTATGAAAATGAGGTTAAATGTGGTGCAACTATTATGCAAAATGGCATAAAAGCAAGAAGTAATGGCATAAAATTTGAGGTATACTATAATTTGCGGTATACTATGCCATGTACTTACTACATGAGTGTATTAGGTGGGATGAAATGAAAGTGGCCAGCCAATTGAGCCAAACAGTTCCATGTTGGTAAGTTATATTGGTGTTGTTGTTTGTCAAAATATCCCAATTACAATTGACGATTGGAGAGATAAGGCTTTGAAGGATGTAAAAGATGTATTGTGGAATGATATAAAAGTAACTTTTTTACTCCACTTTTTTGTTAATTATTATTTTTTTCATTGAAATACTTAACTCAAATAGTACCTTTATTTGGTTTGCAGTCTGCTTTTGATGTTGATGATGTGAGAAAAACCTACGTG
The DNA here is from genome assembly GCA_037974835.1 of Cicer judaicum. Lineage (NCBI taxonomy): Eukaryota > Viridiplantae > Streptophyta > Magnoliopsida > Fabales > Fabaceae > Cicer > Cicer judaicum. The sequence continues at coordinate 457,284 of JBBPBS010001075.1, read as the reverse complement.
CTTAGAGTTGCCAAAAAAATACATCGGGGATTTAGATCTCATTTGTCAAACTGCTGCCTAAGAGATCGTGATGGAAATATGAATGTTGAAGCTCCAAAAATATATAAACATTATATATCAAATGATGAATGGATCGCATTTGTAGCTAAACGTGCAGACCCCGCGTTTGTTGTAAGTGATTAATCTATTAACATTTGTGTTTTATTATTCATATTCATAGCGTATTTTAAATCTTTAAACGATTGATTTTTTTTTTATATAGAGTATAAGTACGGAAAATCGCGAGAGGGCCAAAAATCCAAGCATCCATACAAAAAATCTCGTATGGGATATGCACGTTTAGAGCAAAAAATTGTAAGTAAACATCAATTTTATATAATGTGGTACATTATAAACTATAGTTTCTAACTAATATTTTGTTTATGATCTTACTGAATAGCTTTTGTGGAAGGAGGCTCGTGTAAATAAAGATGGAGTTGTTGATAATGAAAATGTTCAAAAAGTGATACAACTTTGTGTAGGTATATTATCACTTTAATATTTTTTAATATTGTATTTTAAAAATGATATTGAACTTATCTATTTAATCTTACGTGTATTTTAGGAGAATCTAGAACAAAGTTCTCAAAATCAAGAGTTCTGGATGTACATCTTGTTTGGTTGTCATGAAAGTCTCACCTGGAGTTGACTTTTTCTAGAATATTTCCATTTTAATAGTTTACCTATTAATTGGTTTATTAGTTTAGAATTGAGTTGTGTGCTATAGGAGCCAATTTAGAACTATAGAGTCATCCATAGTAAAAATTCACAATAAAAAAAACATCAAATAAGAAAATAACCATTTATGGCATAATCATGTATGTTTCATCTTTTACTTCATTTTACAACATATTTTTCTTTTTTCTCCTTTTTTTAGAAAAAATAATTGCATATTAGGAGATAGTAAAATGTTTCAGTTAAATGCATAATCATTTCATTCATTTTTTTTACATTCTCATAACATTTTCCTTCCACAAAAAAACAAAAGACAAAAGACAAATAAAAAGCCAAAAAAAAAAGAGCATCGTGACACCCTTACCCGACATGTTCTTGAATTGAAATCATGGATGAATTGAAACATACAAAGATGGTCTCAACCAAATGAAAAATCATATGGCTAAAAGATTGAAAATCTTACAACCCTCGATACTTGAAATCATGGGGATCCTTCATAAAAAAAATATCACGAAGAACTCATGTGTTACCCCTTGATTTCATAAGTCTAACAATTGTCATCTTTTAGTCTACTTTTTGGTTATACTCTTTCTCAAGTTACTTGTCCACAAGATTTAAATCTGATACTAATTAGATTCATATTCATCATACACCCCCAACTTCTACATACTTCGTTGGCTTTCGCCACAAGTAAATCTCTAGAAGTTGGGTCGTCTATGTTGAACTTTCATCACTACCGATTATTATTTGATGTCATCAATCTAAAAAATGGCAAACCTTGTAGAATTTTTTATGACTATTGAAGAAAAATCTTGGTTAAACACAACTTTGAAGACATTGACTTTGTTCTCCCATATATATACAAGAGAAAAGGTCAACAATGAAAATATTATCAAGTTTCCTCATGATCGTTAATGTTATTTAATTTTATCCTAAAACGTTGATCATATTGATGTGCCTCAATATTTTGAATATCAATAAATGCATTTTGTATTGTTTTCTTTTCCATCCTCACCCATTTTATATTTCATAATATCTTACCAAACATTATTCTTCTTTCTCTTCTTTAAACCATATACCAAACATATTTGGAAGTAGTCCATTCATAAATAAGTTTGCTAAAATCTCGTACATAATTTCAATCATGCTATAAATTCCACTAAATGTGAGAACGATATAAATAAATCCACAATCTGGATGGACTCCGATATGCTGGGGCATGAGATTAACGTCACGTTAATCCTCCTAGACAAGTGGTTTTATCTTAATCATAGTCTAAATATGTTTTGAATATGTCAATCACGTTGGGAATTTGAAGTTTGTGCCCTCGATATTCTAGCCGCCTACAAATCGAAAATGAAGATGTTGAACGTATATAAGGCTTGACTGTAGCTGCTTTATCTCCAATATTCAAAGTAAGTCACGATGAAGAACAGTCACTCACAAGAATGAAATTCACAACTATCAAATGTATAAGAAAAGTATATGGAAAATTCTCATGCCAAACATTACCTCGTAATTGTAGAATACCCTTCATGAGTATCAACCTATAACTAAGGCACCCCTTTGTTTCTTATTATATAAAGGCAGTGCACCAACTCGAACAAAAACCCCCTTGTCAAGGACAATCATTTCAAAAGATCTTAAAAGAAGAACATATGAACTTCCAACTATATGATCCCCCAATACCATAAAAATATACATTCAAATGTGGCACTCAAGCAAATTTCACATATTTAAAAGCACTAGCAGACAAGTGAACTCCCAAATATATGATCCCCCAATACCATAAAAATATACATTCAAATGTGGCTCTGATTCACATCAATATGGATCGAGGAGACTTATCGTTTACCCATAAATTGTCGAGTTAGATCTATTGAAGGACAAAGAGTCAATGAACAAAGTTTGTTTGCTCGTGGAATCATATTCGTGTGTGAAAGCGTAAAAATAAGATAAGGAGTGAGAGAGCGTTTGAATTCATGAGTATAATATATTGTGAGATGAACGGGAAAACCGTATTTTCCAACGATTCATCCGTGGCTCGCTATGTATGGTAGTATCCCTTTGAGGGATAAATTAATTAATTTAAAAATATGGAAATTGTGAGATTAAAATATAGAATAGAAATATTTGTAGACTGTTGATTGATTTAATTTCTTTGAATGTGTGAAATTGATATTATTGTGATATTGGGTGTCGAATTAAATTTACATATATGTGTGATTAGATGAGTTTATGTGGTGTGATAAAAAAAAGGTGGATGTGTTTTGATAATTATATGTGATGATGATTATGATGTATGATTAATAATTTTGATGTTATAAATTGTGATAAGTTTATGTGATGATGTTTGATTGATGATAATGATGCTATAAATTTGTGAGGAGTTTATGTGATGATGTACGATTAATGATAGTGATGTTCTAAACTGTGATGAGAATAGTGAATTAACTCCATAGTCGATGAAATAATAGTGATTTCAATTTGTGTTTCAGATGACGGTTTTAATGGAGTATCAAAACCCAACGAGGGGAGAAAATAAATATTGTGAATTTGTGAAGTGGAGATTATTTTGTCATCATATAGGTAGGGCTTGACCAGCCTAGTGATTCTGGGGAAGTACAACTAAATGAGCCTGATCGGGGCGGTCTGCTGTCAAGCCTTAAGGCAAGATTGTTAGACCTTGGAGGTATTCAGGTGGAGAATTCCTAGGTGACTTGGAGGTAGCACTCCAAATGTCGGGAGCTACCACACAACACACGTTTACCTCGACTGTCACGTATATGTGTCTCGAGTTGAGTTGAGGGGATCTATGAGGACAGGGCCAATTTGAATTCTCCGTCCACCGGGATGGTGGCATAGTATCAAGCCTCATAACCAAGTACATCAGAGTTAGAATGATACCACATTATGAAGTAGAGTCTAAGCTCATCATAGTATTTCATTTTATTGTAATTGTTTTCTTGTTATTAATATATATCGTGTGTGGCAATAATTTCTCTTAGACAATTTGATGTTACAGTGAAATCTATTGATTTTCCTTGAGTGATTTTGACCTTTGAATGATATATTTTCTTGATGGAGTATTTGTGTAATGATATCATCCTATTATGATTGTTTGCGTGTTCTTCTTACTTATACTATACTGTCATCATGATTTCAAAACTCACCTCCTTCGTTGTTTGTGTTTGACTGGCTGGGCCATTCATTTGCGAAATCGCAGTTATTACAGGTTAATGAGTCTGGAAGTTCAAGTTTGGGAGGAACCCTGCTCTGATAGGTGATACTGGGAATAAGGGTTTTAATTTGTATTATACTTATTTAATTTGAATTGAATTTTTGTATGAAAACCTAAATTAGTTATGAAGTTTTTATTTTCTTAAAAATATATTTTTATTTATCTGCTGCAAATTTTATAGGAATATGATATAAATTATTATATATATTATTTTGGGATTTAGGGTGTCACACAATAAACGAAGGAGGGGAGTTTTGAAATCATGAGACAGTATAATACAAGTAAGAAGAACACGCAAACAATCATAATAGGACCGTATCATTACACAAATATTCGATTAAAAAAATATCACACTCAAAGGTCAAAATCACTCAAGGAAAATAAATAGATTTCACTATAACTTCAAATTGTCTAAGAGAAACTATCACCACACATGATACATATTAATAACAACAAAACAATTACAATAAAATGCAATGTTATGCATGAGGTTAGACTCTACTTCATAATGTGGTACCATTCTAACTCTGAAGTACTTGTTTAGGATGCTTGATACTATGCCACCATCCTGGTGGGCGGACAATTCAAATTGGCCATGTCCTCATAGATCCCCTCAACTCAACCCAAGACACATATACGTGATAGTCGAGGTAAACGTGTGTTGTGTGGTAGCTCCTGACATTTGGAGTGCTACCTCCAAGTCACCTAGGAATTCCCCACCCGAATACCTCATAAGTCTAAGAATCTTGTTTTAAGGCTCGACAATAGACTGCCACGATCAGGCTCATTTAGTTGTACTTTCCCGATATCACTAGGCTTGTCAGGCCCTACCTATATGATGACAAAATAATATTCACTTCATAATTTCTCAATACTTATTTTCTCCCCTCGTTGGCCTATGATACTCCATTAAGAACCGTCATCTCAAACACAAATTGAAATCACAATTATTTCACCAACTATGGGGTTACTTCAATATTCTCATCACAAATTCACAACATCATTATCATTAATCATATCTCATCACATAAACTCATGACAAATTTATAGCATCACTGTCATCAAGGATACATCATCACATAGACTTGTCACAAATTTATACATCATCAGAATCACATAAACATATCAAAATAAATTCACTTTTAATCATCACATCACCTAAACACGTCTAATCAAACATATACATAAAATTCATTCAACATCTAATATACAATAATATCAAATATCACACATTTAATAAAAATAAATCAAATATTACAATAATATCCAATACCACACATTTAACGAAGTTAAATCAATCAACACCTTATAAATACTTCTATTCCATATATTAATCTCAAAATTCCCATATTTTAACATTAATTAATTATATTATGTTCATAAATTGAAATGTTCTCTCACCCCTTAACTTATTTTGACGTTGTCACACACGAATATGATTCCACGAGCAAACAACCTTTGTTCATTGACTCTTTGTCCTTAAATCGCTCTAACTCGACAGTTTATGGGTAAACGTCAAAAATAAATTATGAGAAGATACTCTAAAAACTAAATTTGAAATTCGGTCAAGGAAAATTACCATAAATCAGATACCTAATCAGTGGATAATATAGCCACTTTTCACACGGTCGTTTAGGTGTTGGTTTCACTCAAATCAGACTTACAGTGAAGGAGAACGATGCAAAATAATAAATTCTACAAACGAAGAAATCGGGTATTTTAGAGAGAAATTGTGGTTGTTAAAAATCTGAAAAATTATGTTTAATTGACGAGTTAAATGAATGAAAAAACATACTCAAATTTGGGCTAAAATGGAGAAAGTTTTCTAGAACAATTATCGATCACCGGTGTCAAACGATAGGGTTATTGTTCTGTTTTCTCTTTGGTTTTACGGCTGCCCTTCCAAGTCCCTTCTCTTTTTGTTTGTTTTATTATATTAACAATTAGGGTTCATGCATGAATCAAACCCATTGGTCTCCTTTTAGGTTTTACTAGTTTTATTATTTATTTATTTATTTATTTTTAAAACATAATTTCATTAATAATGCATTATTACTATTTCAAAACTAATAATTTATAAATAAAAATAATTAATCTTTTAAAATACATTATTAATCAAAAATCTCATATTTAAAATATTTCCTATAATAATATTTATTTTTTTCAAATACTCAAATTAAAATATTACCATCATTAGAGAATAGTCCAAATTAAAAAATAAATAAATATAACATCAACACTTTATATTAATTACTAAATCTTAATAAATATATATAAAATCACAATGTCATAACGAGTATATAAAAATAAATTAAATCAAACACAATATCACTACTATCTTAAGATAATTATTTATAAAAAAAAATAAGTAAAAATAGAAAATAGTTATAAATAATTGAAATATAACTATGTGCATACTTAACATCAGTCAAGTGCACCTAAAAATATTACATTAATTGGTTACACATATATACATGTAAAATCGTATAAAATATTTTTCTTTAAAATATATATATTACACTAAAATACTATTATTTTTTAAAAATATATCAAATAATAAAATATAATATTTATTAATTATATCGCTCATGTAATCTAAGATTTATAAAACTAGCACGTCATAGAAATCACCTATATAACAAATATTAGTCAGAAAATTTATTATCAAATATTCTAAAATATTTTTAATATTAAATTAATTATTTAAAATCGTACTTAACTAATAAAATAGTTTAATATAAAATTTAGGGTGTTTTAATTGCCAATTAAAAATCTTGTCTTGAAAAATAGTTACGAAATTTAAAAATTCTGTTTGTATATGGGCACTTAATTTGATTTTATCAAAAGTGAAAATCACTTGAAAATGTTGATGGTTGTACCTAAATGATTAAAATTTTGACATTGCTTTTGAAATCAATTTAGGACATTCATCATGATTTTAAAATAGTATAAAATTCATATTATTAGCAATAGTAATTCTTGAATAATCAAGTTTGGTTGAAATTTTATAGTTAGACTTTTAGAAACAAAAATTGTGAAGGGATTAAATTTGATTTATTTATAAAAGGAAATTTTATCAGTGAATTATTGTTGACTTATTTTAGAGAATTAGATTGTGTTGGAGTTGTGTTGATTCTTAAAATAATAATAAAAATTTACATTTATGATGATTTTATTTAAAATTTAGATTAGTCACACAAGAGAAAAATAATTTACGCCAAATTTTACTATGTGCTATATTTTAAAAAAAAA
>JBBPBS010001075.1:405981-436154 GCA_037974835.1 Cicer judaicum | reverse complement strand
CTTATTGGAAGGGGAAACAATACATAACATAACATAGTGAGTAATTTACCAAAAAAATCATATTATTTTGCATAATAACTACATGTATATAAAGTTATTAGACATAAAATATAATGGCTCTTGTGTTGATTCGAAATATAATTGTATATATGAAATAAACTATATTTTGTACTTAATTTGTAGACAGAGCAGTAAAAACATCATTTGGAAACATACACAAAATAATTATTTATCAATTGAATTGAATTTTAATAATAAATTAATACATTCAATTGCTTTTACTAAAAAAGTAAATTAGATTTCATATAATATAATAATGGATAATAAATTCAAAGTAATTCTAAAAATCTTTTAGGGTTAGAATCTATTGTCTTAATTGTTACTTGATCATGTATTTTAATTGAAAAAAATTGTAACAAATCCAGCCTTATTAGTGGTTTTCTTAAAATTGTAACTTATCCAACCTATAAATAAAGGAAATTTCTAGTGGTTGATCACAACAAACAAATTCATAGAAACATCAAGCGTGTCAATATGGAAATTAAAATGTCAGGGAATCAAAATGTTGTTGTTTTTGTGATTGTGATGGTTTTTAGTTTGTTCATGACGACAATGAATGCAAGCCAAATAGATGACATCACATGCAGCGAAGCTGTAGTCTCCTTGATTCCATGTGTGCCTTTTTTGCAGGGTTCTACCCCACCAACCCCATCTCCTAATTGTTGTATAGGAGCAAATAATGTATTCACAAAGGCCAACACCACTCCAATTCGGAGAGATATTTGTAAATGTTTTAAGGCTGCTTCCACAAAATTTGGAGTTAATCCTGATAGAGTAAAACAACTCCCCGGACTTTGTAATATCCCTCTTTCTTTTTCATTGGATCCTAAGACTGATTGCAATACGTAAGTTTATCTTCTTCTATGTTAAATAACTCTCACACAAGTACACATAATTTTTGTTCTTATTTTATTAAATCTTCATATATTTTTCAATTACGTATAGGATTCCATGATGCTACCCAAGAGATACAATGTGAAGGAAGCTTGAAGAACTACACCGAAGAAAATAGCAAGAAGGATGATAAAAATTGTAACAATTCATAAGAGTTGGTTATGTTGTGTACTTTAAAAATGAAAAGTATAATCATATATCTTTTCCGTTTATTTTTTGTTCTAATTGTCTAAAGTTTACTATTTAGTTGTTAAAAAGTTTTTCTTCACCAAATTAATTAAAGATTCTTGTTTAATTAAATTAAATTAAAATTAGTTGATACATAAAGACAGACATATATATAGTCCTAGTGGTTTTAGTATTTTTACTACTTCACAAAATCCATTCAATTTACATCAAGCTTTTCGCTCTATTTCAAGGATTGTGTTTTCATTGACTATCAATTGAATTGTTGATTTAATTATAAAGTTTTATAATTGTTGTTAGTAGTTATATATATATATATATATATATATATATATATATATATATATATATATATATATATATATATATATATATATTTCATTTACTGGCTTGTCTTTAAATTTTTATTTTTGCAGTGCTTGCAATATAAATTCTTGTCTACGTTTCCATTTCATTTCTTTTCGCATTTTGGTTTAGAAAAGTACATAAGCATTTTGATTCAAAAAAATGTGTTTTGGTTCAAAAACATGTTTTCTATTATTTAATAATTTAAACTATACGAAATTAAGGAAAATTAAATCGAAACTTATAACTTTATAGATCAAATTAAATTTTAAAACAATCTATAATTTGAGATTTATTACCTCAAATTAATATTATGAAAGTGAAAGATCAAAAGTACAAAATTAAATGAACTAAATAGTAAAGAAGTAATATAATGTATTTTTAAATAATTGGAGAATGTGAATTTTTTATTAATAATAGATGAGTTTTGACTCTAAGTGAGTAATAAATTAATAACGACGTTCATAACGGTAAGGGTATCACTCAATTGGATTTCCTACTTGAATTATATGTGATATAAACGTATTGTATGATTATGTATTTATTATATTTGTGTGTTATCTTCAAAATATGTGTTATATGAATTACATGTTTATGAATGATATTATGAAATTAAGTAATTTGCGTATTTATATTGATGACGGGTGGTTATTCAAGGTGATGCCTTTGTGTTTAAACTATGTCGTTTTTGGATGTTCTGGTTGAGTGATCTATTTTGTTACTAACTAAGGTGATGAAATCCATGCATGCATTGGTGGTCTAGACCTAGTCGTAAGTACGTGACAACAATTTCTTGAAAAGACAAAGTGATTCAAAAAAATACGATGGGGTACTTAACATGAAACTCTGAAGAACATTTGTCCAACGGTCGGACGTTGTTCAATGGTGGGACTCTTTGCACTACGAGATGGTGATATTCGAAAATCATGCATGGACATATAGTCTAATAAATAGGTTTTGTGCATTTGTTTAATTTGTATCTTTGGTGCTTTGCGATTTGAAGTGTCTAATGAAGTGTATGATTTAGTTATATTTTTTTTATAATAACTATATATGCATGTCTATTTGTTCTGTATTTGTTATTTGGATATCATAATGAAGAGAAAGAAACTCTGAAGCTTGCTACCGTGGGAAGTGTAACACCCCAATTTCCCATTATCTTATTTTAAATAGTATAATGATACGATACTATCTTTTTATATATATATGAGTGTTAATATGTGCTCTAACTTCTTTAGGTGTGTCTGTGTGTTTGCTTTAGTAATCGATTTAAATTATTAATATTAACCATATTTAAATTACAAAAATAATAATTAAAATAAAATAAATAGATATGTATATAGATATAAATAAAATAATACCAGGAGTTAATAATAATAATAATAATATTAATATTAATAATAATAATAATAATAATAATAATAATAGTAATAGTAACAATAAGGAGAAGACCTTGGTTAGCATACTAGTATATATATATATGGGTTAGGAGGTTACGGAAGTCATAGTAACAATTCCAATTTCAGCTGCAACATCATTCCAGCGGCCGCATTCCTATTCCAAATTAGGATTTCAACTCTAAATCTAAATTCCAATTCCTTCATCCTTCCGGCCATAAACCAATTTCATTAAATTGGGATTTTGCAAATTCAATCCCAAATCACAATTCTAATTCCAATTTCAAGCTCCAATTGCAATTCCGATTTCCAATTTCAACTCCAATCACAATTCTAATTTCAAATCCCAATTCCAATTTCAATACCAAATCATATAAGGTATGTTTCACTAATTCCTTCAATTAGCTTTAATAATGATACATATTTTGTTAGTACAATAGGATAAATAATACATATATATATATATATATATATATATGAAAGTTAAGAAATTGAAAACTACAAACCCAAAATAAATTTGTATAGCCATGATTTGAGTTTACTTTGGAATTTTAGAAGACTTGCCTTTGTTTCTGTCAACAAATGGATTATGCTATATAAGAATTGTTGTTATACAAATTCCAGAAAATAAGTTAGTAACTAAACCATTAGATGCAAATTAATTTTTTCACCTAAATGGGTTAATCTATTTGATTATGTTATAAAAATTAAGTATAGTCAATAATAAGTAATAATTAATTATTATTTGCGTCCATGTATAAATATATTTATAAATCAAAACTATATATATATATATATATATATATATGTATATATTATATAGACATAATATTAAATTCTTTCTATCATACTTTGTTAAATAAAATCTTACTATAGTAATATGAGTGTTTAAAGATATTGAATATATTTTTGAATTATATTACAATGCATTAATGTATTATTAGATGAAGTATCAATGTATTATTAATAAATTAATTAATTACCTATCGGAATAAGTAACTAATTTGTAATTGGTTGTTGCGTTGATTTATTCTCACTCGTGGACTGTTAGAGACGGTGGTTGGCGAAGACGTGACACATTAAATCAGCGGATCAACTTCGTTGGGAAAAATCTTCAGCTAAGGTAAGGGGTGAGATGAGGTTCGATTTTATGAGTATAAAATAACGTGAGATGTACGGGAATATTAAAATTCTCAAAGGTTCATTCGGGGCTTACTACGTACAGTTGAGCCCTATTGAGTAATAATAATTAATTAATAAAATGTGAATGGTAATAGTGAGGATTAAAATATAATTTAGCAACCAATAGAATTTCCGTGAAATTATTTATATCAAGATTATATGTTGTTTGATTTTATGAATATTATGTTGATTGTTACTATGTGAATGATATGTACTGGAGTATTCTTGCTACTTGAATGAAATCGTGATATCACTTGAATATGCTACTGTTTGATCTTTTATCGGTGATTGTGTATCGTGAGTAGTGTAAACCAAATATTGTGATTTTATAGTGATTAACTGATGAAGATATATAATGATGAATATTGTGAAGTCAAATTAAAACTTATTGAGTTGTGATGATCAAGTAAGTCTGAGATATGTGTTGTAGATTTTGGAGTTAGGATTATTTTGTCATCATATAGGGAGGGTTTGACAAACCTAGTGATACGGGGAAGTACAACTGAATGAGCCTGATCGTGGAGGGCTACAGTCTAACTATAAAGTAAGATTGATAGACCTTGGGGGTACACCTAGTGGGGAATTCCTAAGTGGATTAGTGGGTTATTCTCTAAGGCTGGGAGCTACCGTGCAACACAAGAGTACCCTGACCGTCGCGTATATCTGTCTCGGGTTGAGTTGAGGGGATCTCTGAGGACTTGACCATTCATGAATTTTCCGTCCACTCTTGTAGTGGCATAGTATCAGGCCTCCTAACCAAGTACTTCAGAGTAGAATGGTACTAAATGATGAAGTGTAGAGTATAGGACATGCATAGCATTTCATTCTTGTGATTATCTTATTGTGAATGAATTTGTTAAACCGTTGATGTTGTACACTTGACTGTTTTTGAGGTTGTGATAATTTGATTGCTTGCGTGTTATCCTCGTGTATTTTATACTGCTACATGATTTCGATACTCACCCCCTCGTTGTTTGTGTTTGGCGTTTGCGATGGACGCAGATGAGTTGTAAGTTGCAGGTGATGACTAGTACCATCGGAGAGGCGGAAGCCATCATGTCTTGGAGACCTTTATTATTATGCATTGTGTTGATGTTATTTTGAGTATTTTTATTTTGGGAATTCCCGCTCTGATAGTGACACCGGGTTGGGACTATATTTGCACTGAATTTAAAACATAAGTATGTGTACTTCAAAAAGGATTCTATTGTTTGATATTATGATTTCGATGTCATTATGTTTGATGGAAATTTTGGATTTATGGGACATGTTGATGATTATGTGATATTCTTTATCTTAATAAAAAAAAATTATTTGGGGTTTAGGGTGTCACAGGAAGAAGTTTTGTGAGGTAGGGAGGTGGATAATGAACTTTAATAGAATGAGAGAATAAGTATTAGTGTTGAAGGTTTGGTATTTTAGTATCTTGATCTAGGACATTTGATGACTCTTCATCATATGCACATTCTTCATTGACTTTAGTCTTATTTATCTTTATCCATTAGTAAATTTAAGGAGTTATTTGATTTATTTTGTTGATTTTAGTTCTTTGATTTAATGAAATGTACATGTTCTTATTTCTTTGATTAAGTAGAGATTTTTCGTAGTTTTATGCTGTTACTTTGTTTTGGTGCAGTGTTGAATTTTGGTGAGAAATCAACATGACCTATTTCGTGTATTTTAGCCATATCTGGAGTTTTAGATGTCTAATTGGAATCAAACAAAAATGAAAAAGTAAGCTACGATTCATAGCTACAACTTTCTTGAATACACCGGAGCCCAATTCTAACTAAAATGATTGGCAAAATGCTGAAAATGCAAAAATAAGAGGTTGGTCGTCTAAAGCGCAAGAGCTGCGTCTGGGGCGCATTTCCGTACAAGTGGACTTTACGACTAAAATGCATTTTTGTTTTACTTTCTAGGGATTCTTTTGACTATTGGGAAGTGGGGAGACTTGTGCCTTAGCAGAGAAACTCAAAGACGGCCATTTCTAACACCATTGGAGCAGTTTTATCAAGAATCATTCATGAATCCTTCTTCTATTTAGAAAAAAAAAACATAACACTGAGAAACCTTATACACGCCACACACTCTATATATGGACTTTAAATGTATTGACTATGAGTTGACCTTGGGATCTTTAAAGTGTTCCTAGTTGATTTTTGAAGAGCTAACTCTTGATTTATATCCATTTGCAATTGTCATTTATTCATCCATACATTTGGTAACTGCAGCAATTGTATTTTGAGTTATTTTGATGGGTAGCTCTAACACCAAATTGCAAACTTCTCCATCTTTGTTCACATAAGAAACCTCCAAAATTCTTTAACTAGAACATCTAAAACGTAAGCTTGATCTAGGTTAAAGTACTCATACCATCCAATACCAATAAAGTCAATGCGGTCAAACCCATTCTTAGCGAGATTAGTGAAATACATTTGAAGTTCATTGAGAATCTACAGTTGATCAATATTAGATGTCTTATTTGGGGCAGAAGAAGTTTTACCGAGTGTAGAACAAGGAGCGGAACTTGAATCCATTAGGGATTTCAAGAGAGGTTTCTAAGGTTTGAAAGGATAGTAAAATTGTGGGAAATACATGAAAAAAAGGAGTGACTTGAATGTTGGTGTTTTTGATAAAACATTCAAGTTTCTAAAAGCGAAAAACAATAACTACCATGCACACGTTAACATACAAGAAGCGACACATCTCAGAAAATCACAAAACACTAGTAGAAAAAATACAATTCAACAAACATAGAGGAGACATATTTCACTAATTAGTATGTTTTAGTAGATGCTTATAAGGATTTCAACATCACTTCTTTATAAATTAAATGTTTAAAATTTTCTTTAAAATTTTAATATGTCGTTAGCAAGAAGTTTTTTCTAGATACTGATGACCAATATCAATAATTTTGAAGTCCTCTAAGAGATATTTCATCCAAAGAAGTGGAGTGTAGCAGCTGACTACATAAATGTAGTTTGCTTCAGTTATAGATAGACCAATGATTCATTTGCTTTTGGTTAACTAGGAGATCAAATTTTCACCAAGGAATGTATAGTTTCCACTTGTGTATTTCCTTTCTAGTTTATCATTAGCATAGTTAACGTAACAGATACCTACAAAACTATACTCAGATGATGGATGATAACATAGACCAAGATTAGTAGTGTCTATCAGATATCTAAAGATCCTTTTAACTATAGTTAAATGCGGTTCTTTAGAGTCATACTGAAATTTTTCACACACACTAAACATAATATCAGGTCTAGAGTTAGTGAAATAGAGAAGAGAGTCAATCATCTTTTTGTATACCTTTTGATCCACCTTTCTACCAGGTTCATTCTTATCAATTGAATATGTGGGGTACATAGGTGTAACCGTGGATTTACATTCATCCATCTTAAATTTCATAAGAAATTATCTTTTATATATTTGGTCTCATGAATGAAAATTCCTTTTTTATTTTTGGTGTCCCATCATACTTATCTCAAACTCATTCTTCATTAACTTAGAAAACATTTGATAGAGCTTAACAATAGTAGAACCAAAAATTATATCACCAACATAAACTTGGACAATGAAAATGTATTCTTAGATGATTTTCTAAATAAAGTGGTGCCCAATTAGCCTCTTTCAAAATCATTTTTAATAAACAACGGCTTAGTCTATCATACAAACCTCTTGGAGCTGTTTCAAACCATACAAACATTCTTTTAATTTAAAAACATGGTTTATTGGCTAAAATCACAAATTTCAAATTTCAATCATTGTAATCTAACTATTGAAAATGTTATTTCGATTGTATGTAATCCAATAACTTATTTTTTTATTTAAGCATTATTAATTTAGAAATTACTGTTAAAAAAATTTATTAATAAATATGTTAATTTGTTTATTGTAATAAAACCGTCGGTGAGGCTAGTTTGAATTATGATATTCAAAATTCAATTTATACAAGTAGTATATTTAATTTTGAAAATCATTTTTCAATGGATTTTTTTGAAAAACAATAATAGTTCATATTTATTTTTATTAAAAAAGTGATGATTGAAGAGTAATTTTATTTATTTTAATAAGAAATAAAAATGCAGGTTTAATAAATTAAAATTCTGGAGTCTAAAAAATATTTAAATAAACAAAATAATTAAATAGTTCTATCTCACAACTATTAGAAAGAATTTTATTTTTTAGATACAATATTAAGGAGTTCTTAATTTAAATTATTACAAAAATAAATAGAAAATAAATTTAGAAATATTATAGCTATAATATACAAAACTTATTGGAAGGGGAAACAATACATA
The DNA here is from genome assembly GCA_037974835.1 of Cicer judaicum. Lineage (NCBI taxonomy): Eukaryota > Viridiplantae > Streptophyta > Magnoliopsida > Fabales > Fabaceae > Cicer > Cicer judaicum. Next base: position 427,780 of record JBBPBS010001075.1, on the reverse strand, counting down.
GCATAACATAGTGAGTAATTTACCAAAAAAATCATATTATTTTGCATAATAACTACATGTATATAAAGTTATTAGACATAAAATATAATGGCTGTTGTGTTGATTCGAAATATAATTGTATATATGAAATAAACTATATTTTGTACTTAATTTGTAGGCGGAGCAGTAAAAACATCATTTGGAAACATACACAAAACAGTTATTTATCAATTGAATTGAATTTTAATAATAAATTAATACATTCAATTGCTTTTACTAAAAAAGTAAATTAGATTTCATATAATATAATAATGGATAATAAATTCAAAGTAATTCTAAAAATCTTTTAGGGTTAGAATCTATTGTCTTAATTGTTACTTGATCATGTATTTTAATTAAAAAAAAATTGTAACAAATCCAGCCTTTATTAGTAGTTTTCTTAAAATTGTAACTTATCCAACCTATAAATAAAGGATATTTCTAGTGGTTGATCACAACAAACAAATTCATAGAAACATCAAGCGTGTCAATATCGAAATTAAAATGTCAGGGAATAAAAATGTTGTTGTTTTTGTGATTGTGATGGTTTTTAGTTTGTTCATGACGACAATGAATGCAAGCCAAATTGATGACATCACATGCAGCGAAGCTGTAGTCTCCTTGATTCCATGTGTGCCTTTTTTGCAGGGTTCTACCCCACCAACCCCATCTCCTAATTGTTGTATAGGAGCAAATAATGTATTCACAAAGGCCAACACCACTCCAATTCGGAGAGATATTTGTAAATGTTTTAAGGCTGCTTCCACAAAATTTATAGTTAATCCTGATAGAGTAAAACAACTCCCCGGACTTTGTAACATCCCTCTTTCTTTTTCATTGGATCCTAAGACTGATTGCAATACGTAAGTTTATCTTCTTCTATGTTAAATAACTCTCACACAAGTACACATAATTTTTTTTCTTATTTTATTAAATCTTCATATATTTTTCAATTACGTATAGGATTCCATGATGCTACCCTAGAGATACAATGTGAAGGAAGCTTGAAGAACTACACCGAAGAAAATAGCAAGAAGGATGATAAAAATTGTAACAATTCATAAGAGTTGGTTATGTTGTGTAATTTAAAAATGAAAAGTATAATCATATATCTTTTCCGTTTATTTTTTGTTCTAATTGTCTAAAGTTTACTATTTAGTTGTTAAAAAGTTTTTCTTCACCAAATTAATTAAAGATTCTTGTTTAATTAAATTAAATTAAAATTAGTTGATAATACATGAGTTTTTTATAAATAATACATGAGTTTTAACACTAAGAGAGTAATAGATTAATTTGTCAAGATATAACGTTTTTGGAGCAAAAGTCATTGCGTAGGAACCTTAATAACCACATTCATAACGGCAAGGGTATCACTCAATTGACTTTCCTACTTGAATTATATTTGATATAAATGTATTGTATGATTATATATTCGTTATATTTGTGTGTTATCTTTAAAATATGTGTTATATGAAAAACATGTTTATGAATGATATTATGAAATTAAGTAATTTGTGTATTTTTATTGATAACGGGTGGATATTCATGGTGACACCTTTGTGTTTAAACTAGGTTGCTTTTGGACGCTCTGATTGAGTGATCTATTTTGTTAAAAACTAATGTGATGAAATACATGCATGCATTGGTGGTCTAGACCTAGTCGTAAGTACGTGACAACATTTTCTTTAAAAGACAAAGGGATTCAAAAAAATACTCAATGATGGGTACTCAACATGAAACTCTGAAGAATATTTGCCCAACGGTTGGACATTTTTTTGTTGTGGGACTATATGCTCTATGAGGTGGTGATATTCGGAAATTATGCATGGACATATAGTCTAATAAATAGGATTTGTGCATTTGTTTAATTTGTATCTTTGGTGCTTTGTGCTTTGTGATTTGAATTGTTAAATGAAGTGTATGATTTTGTTATATTTTTCTATAATAACTATATATGCATGTTTATTTGTTTTTTATTTGTTATTTGGATATCATAATGAAGAGAAAGAAACTCTTAAGCTTGCTACCGTGGGAAGAAGTTTTGTGAGGTAGGGAGGTGGATAATGAACATTAACAGAATGAGAGAATAAGTATTAGTGTTGAAGGTTTGGTATTTTAGTATCTTGATCTAGGACATTTGATGACTCTTCATCATAAGCATATTTTTCATTGATTTTATTCTTATTTATCTTTATCCATTAGTTAATTTAAGGAGTTATTTGATTTATTTTGTTGATTTTAGTTCTTTGATTTAATGAAATGTTTTTGTTCTTATTTCTTTGATTAAGTAGAGATTTTTCGTAGTTTTGTGTGGTTTCTTTGTTTTAGTGCAGTGCTGAACTTTGGTGAGAAATCAACATGACCTATTTCGTGTATTTCCGCCATATCTGGAGTTTTAGATGTCTAATTGGAATCAAACAAAATGAAAAAGAAAGCTACGATTCATAGCTACAACTTTCTTCAAGACACCGAGGCCCATTTTGGACTAAAAAGATTAGCAAAATGTAGAAAATGCAAAAATAAGAAGTTGTGCGTTTAAAGCGCAAGAGTTGCGTCTCGGGCGCATTTTCGGACAAGTGGACTTTACGACTAAAATGCATTTTTGTTTTACTTTCTAGGGTTTTTTTTTACTATTGGGATGTGGGGAGACTTGTGGCTTAGCAGTGAGACTCAAATACGACCATTTCTAACACTATTGGAGCAGTTTTATCAAGAATCATTCATGAATCCTTCTTTTATTTGGACAATCAAAATAACATAGAGAAACCCTATACACACCACACTCCCTATATATAGACTTTAAATGTATTGACTATGAGTTAACCTTGGGATCTTCAAAATGTTCCTAGTTGATTTTTGAAAAGCCAACCCTTGATTTATTTCCATTTGCAATTATCATTCATTCATCCAGACATTTGGTAATAGTATCAATGGTTTTTGGAATGATTTTGAAGGGAAGCTCTAACACCACACATGAAACTTCTCCATCTTTGTTCGCATAAGGAAATCTCCAAAACTCTTTAACTAAAACATCTAAAACATAAGGTTGTTCTAGGTTAAAGTACTCGTACCATCCAATACCAATAAAGTTTTCATTGAAGTCAAACTCATTCTTAGCGAGATTAGTGAAATCAATTTGAAGTTCATTGAGAATCTCCAGTTGATCAATATTACATGCCATATTGGGGGCAGAAGAAGTTTTACCAAGTGTAGAATAATGAGCGGAACTTGAATCTATTAGGGAATTCAAGAGAGTTTTAAAGAGGTTTCTAAGATTTGACACGATAATAAAATTGTGGGAAATACATGAAAATAATGAGTGACTTGAGTATTTTTATTTTTGATAAAACATTTGAGTTTCTAAAAGCGAAGAACAATAACTACCATGCACATGTTAACACACAAGAAGCGACACATGTCAGAAAATCACAAAACACAATCATCTTTCAATAAAACTATCTATATACGAAATAAATTGAATTTTAAACAAATACAAGCTCAAGAAATCCAATTCATCAAAGGTGGAGCATACATATTTCACCAATTAGTATTTTATAGTACACGCTTATAGGGACTTCAGCATTACTTCTTTATACATTAAATGTTAAAAATTTTGTTTAAAAATTTAAATATGTCGTTAGCAAGAAGTTTTTTCTACCTACTGATGATCGGCATCGATAATGTTGAAGTCCTCTAGTAGATATTTCATCCAAAGAAGTGGAGTGTTGCAGTTGGCTAGTTAACTGTAGTTTGCTTTAGTTTTAGATAGACCAATTATTCGTTGTCTTTTGGTTAACTAGGAGATCAAATTTTCACCAAGGAATGTATAGTTTCCACTTGTGTATTTCCTTTCTAGTTTATCTTTAGCATAGTTAACTTCACAGATACCTACAAACCTATACTCAGATGATGGATAATAACATAGACCAAGATTAGTAGTGTCCGTCAGATATCTAAATATCCTTTTAACTATAGTTAAATGCAGTTCTTTAGGGTTATACTGAAATTTTGCACACACATTAAACATAATATCAGGTCTAGAGTTAGTTAAATAGAGAAGAGAGTCAATCACCTTTTTGTATACCTTTTGATGCACCTTTCTACCTGATTCATTCTTATCAAGTGAATGTGTGTGGTACATAGGTGTAACAGTGGATTTACATTCATCCATCTTTAATTTCTTAAGATGTTATCTTGTATATATTTGGTCTGATGAATGAATATTCCTTTTTAGCTTTGGTCTCCCATCATACTTATCTCAAACTCATTCTTCCGTAATTTGATAGAGCTTAACATTAGTACAACCAAAAATTATATCATCAATATATACTTGGACAATGAAAAGGTAATTCTTAAATGATTTTCTAAATAAAGTGGTGTCAAATTAGCCTCTCTCAAAATTATTTTTAATAAATAACGGCTTAGCCTATCATACAAAGCTCATGGAGCTGTTTTAGACCATACAAATATTGTTTTAATTTTAAAACATGATTTTGAAATCCATTGTCTTCTAAGCAAAGAGGTTGTTTAACATAAACTTCTTCATTTATATAACCATTCAACATGTACTTTTCACATTCATTTGATATAAAATAATTTTATTAAAAACTGTAAATGAAAGTAAAATTATGATTGCTTCTAACATTGCCACAAGGGAATAAATTTCAGCATACTCAATACATTCTTGTTGACTATAGCATTAAGCTATAAGTCTAACTTTGTTTCTTAGCACCTCACCTTTTCTATTTAACTTGTTTCTAAAAATCCACTTGGTTTCCAACGGCTTCTTTTCCTTGGGTTTGGGTATAAGATCTCGTACATCATTTCTCTTGAATTGATTTAGTTCTTTTGACATGGCTATATTGCATTCATCATTTGATAAAACTTCATCTATTGTTTCAGGGTCAATTTCAAAAAAGTATGAACATTAATGTTTCTTCAAAAGCAGACCTGAGCTTCGTAGGACCATTTAAATTTCCTATAATTAGATAATGTGGATGTGATGATTTGCATTTCCATCCAAATTTAGGTTCTTAATGAATTTGACTTGTAGATGGTTCATCATTATTTGTTCTTGTATCATCAAGTACATCTTCTAGTTCTTAAGACTTAGATAATTCCTTGGATTTATATGGTTCCTCTGATATTTTAAAATCTGCAAAATCTTCATTGGGGTTCGATTTTAGTGGTCAAGCATTTTGTCATCAAACTTCACATGGATTGATTCCTCAACAATCAATGTCTCTTTATTATATACATTATATGTTTCATGTCTTTCAATGTATCACAAAAAGGTGCACTTTTGAGATCGTGAATCAAACTTGCTACTATTCTCTTTGGTGTTCAAAATATAACATATGCAATCCAATTGATGAAAATACGAAATGTTGAGTTTTTATTCATTTCCATAGTTCATAAGGTGTCTTCTTGAGAATAGGTGCCTTGCCCAAAAGTGTTTGACAACATTAATTTCATGAATCATGATACGTGTCATTTCTTTAACGAGATCTACTTTTCCTTTCTACAACATCATTTTGTTGGGGTAATCTAGGAAGAGAAAAATGATGTACAATTTCATTCTCTTCACATAAGTTTCAAAAGATTTATTTTCAAATTCACCACCATGATAACTATGAATTTTTGTAACACAAAAACATTTTTCATTTTACACATGATTGCAGAAAATAGTGAAAACCTTATGTGACTCATCCTTGTGTTTAAGGAACTTTACCTATGTTCACCTAGAACAGTCATCTATAATAATGAGTCCATATTTTTTTACCACTAATAGAGGTAGTCCTTATTGGATTAAATAAATCAAGGTGTAAAATTTCAAGTGGTCTAGAAGTGAAAACAACATTCTTTGAAGAAAATGATGATTTTTTCTATTTCCCTTGTTGACATGCCTCACATAAAACAATTGATTTTTATTTAAGATTTGGCAAGCCTTTGACTAAATCAAGTCTTTCAACTTTGAGATTAACCTCAAATAGGCATGACCCAACCTTTTGGGTCAAATAAGTTGTTATTCATTTATTGACATGAGACATTTTACTTCTTAGTTTCGAAATATGGTAAATTTATTTTGTAAATAATATTTTTCCTTTCCCTAGTAAATAGTATAGATCCATTTGTTTGACTAATTGCTTTATCAGACATGTGATGGAAAACAACATCATAATCAATGCTACTTAATTGACTTATGCTTAGTAAGTTATGCATTATTCTTTTAACAAGTAATAGAAGGAAGAGAACCATTAACTATGGTGTCATACCCTATGATCTTATCCTTCTAAATTTCCTCCAAATCCTCCATCCTTGAGAGTCAAGTTTTGAATCATATACTTTTCTCTTGTCATATGTAGGTACCATGATCGATCTTTCAACTTTGATGCTAAGGATATTTGCAAGATAGATTATTTTATTCATATGTACTCACATTTGATTGGGTCGGTTTGTTAATTCTGAAAGATGTATTGTCTTTCCATGTTTTCAACATAGGACAAGTTCTCTTATCATGACATTTCTTTAAGCAATATAAGCAAGTCAATCTCATGTAAATTAAATTTTGGAGTTTCCTCTGGTTTCTCAAAACCAATACCTCTTCTATTTTTAGTACTTACGTCATATATCATAAAAGCTTGTTTTCTTTTGTTTATGCATTCACAAGAAATTATTGAAAGGCTTTTTCATAGTTAACAGAATTACAAACACTTACATTTGGATTTTTGAAACAATATCCTTTAGAGTTAGATTTTCTCTTTTTATATTTCAAAATCTTTTTTCAAGGGAATTGTACTTATTTGTTAAGATGGAATGAGCTTTTATGATATTTTTTTTTTAGTTTTGAAGAGACATTTTGATTCTTGTTTAGAAACTTATTTAACATAATTATTAGTTCATTCCGAGATAGATCATATAGTACCTCAATCTCCTTATCAAAAGATTCATTGTCAGAATCAAAACGAACATCTGCCATCAGGGCCATGTCTACGCGATCTTCTTCTTCATCACAATCATCCAAGATAGCCATTAGAATTTTCTTCTTTACATTGAAGTTTTTTTGTTTAGATCTTCTCTTCTCAAGCTTAGGACACTCCAATTTGAAATTTTATGATTCCTTGCATTAATAGTAGATGATTTTCTTCGTATTGGGTATCGATTTATTCCTATTGCTCCACATGCATTGGATTTTCATTGAAATGAATTATAGTTCTTCATCATCTAATTCTTCACTTTGATCATCTAATTCACTTTCCAAAGGAGATTTGTTAAGGTCTTTAGCCTCTTGAATTGTTGTTACTTTTGGTCTCCACTTGCTAGGTAGACTTATAAGGATCTTCTGGATATGATCAATTGTAATGTACTTCTTTTGGAGAACTTTTAATCTAGACAACATGGTTTGGAATCTAGAGAAAATTTTCTCAATGTCTTCATCCTCTTCCATCAGGAAAATTTCGTACTTTCTACACTTGTTTATTACCTTCATAGTTGAGGACCAGGGCGTCGAATATGCTTTTTGTGTTTTGGTAAAATAATATTATTAAAATAGATTATAAAGTAGTGATTTTAAAAGCAATAATAGATAAAGAGATTTTGAGAAGAACACAAGCCGAATTATCCTGGTTAACCATCAACATGCTAGCGACGTCTAGTCTCTTCACGGTGAAAGATTTAATTTACTAATCACTAATAGTATCACACGTTCAATGAACACTTACTAGTCAATTTGAATGCGTTCAAATCTTTTCTACCTTCTAGCTTAGTACAATATGTAGAATAAGAAACACAAGAAAATGGGGGTTTGATTTGTGTTTTAATTTCAAAACCTTTCTAACAAGATTAAAACAAAGTGATGAAAATAGAGCAGATGAACATAAACGCATAACAACAAAACCAATTTATCCTAATTCACCAGCAACATGGTAGCTACATTTATTCCTTACAACTGGAAAGATTTAATCCATTAATTCACCAATTGAGTCACACTTCCACTTAACATGTACTAGTCAAAGTGTCTATGTTCTAGTCTTCTAAACTTTCTAGCTTAGTACAGTTAAGTTGTTGAGGAATTGAATCATTATTTGGCTAGATTACAACAACAAAAAGTTTTAAAGTTTTCTGAATAACTCTCATAAGAGGATGTTTACAAAGTTGTATTCTCAAAAAATTGTTTCTTAATACATAGACAAACAAAATAGCAAGACGATTGTATTGTGCTTATTGTGGTATGTTGTTCTATTATTGTTATTTTTTCAATTAGGGTTGCTCATTCTTTTATCGAGAACATTAGGGTTTCTAGTCATTGTCCTGATTGCAAGAAATCAGCATGAATCATGATCTTTTGTAACAAATCTTTCAGAGATTGATTCACCATTAAAGCTTGTTCAAAAATAGTGCTTGTAATAATTATGTGTATCTTTATACGGAAACAGAAAGAATAAAGAATATCATGATCAGAGTATGTCACATAATTCTTCAAACAAATAACAAATTTAGGGTATAGAGCATATGATACACAAATATTTCTTCTTCAAAGTGTTAACTATTTAGAGCGTTGACTTTTTTAGAGCTTATCAATTCAAAGCGATTACTTCCATCAGAGCATTGACTATATTGAATGTTTATTTTTTATCATAGTGTTAACTTTTCAATGTAGGTAGACGATTATATGTTATACAAGATTATTAGAGGCAAACAATTAGAGGCATAAGTAAACATATGTTGTATGTATGCATTAGAGGTAAACGAATTAAAGTATTGTTTGTATTAGATAGAGTCACCAGAGGTGCGTTCACCAGACTTAAATTACGAAAATCAAATCGAAGTCTTAGTATCCCTTTAATTTGGTCCAGATATTAGATGATGCGGTTTTAGGTTTGTTCATAATTACTTGATATGAGAACTGCACACTTAAATATAACATTAGTGCTTTAAATTGTTCCTACAAAATAATTTTACTATCATCAAAACAAGTAAGAGTCGTAGTTCTTCAAACCAACTTGGATCTAAGAATCTCATATTTTTTTATGATGACAAACATCTATTTTTTGTAAACAAATTTTATTTTTAAAGTAGTAAAAAGAATAACATAGAGTAACATAGCAAGTTTCCCTCTTAATATATATGTGTTTACATGTAAGAGTGATGAGAGATATTCTGACAAGATAGTTAATATGCATTAATAAATGAAATTAAAAAATAACTTGAAATTTTGATTAAAATTGTTCAAGATATTTTCCTCTTTTTGTCCTCAAACAAAAAGAGTAGAGTAGCCAACAAGCACAAAAGCAAAAAGTGAAACAAAGGAAAAGAAATACACATAGACAAAAAAAATTGGGGAACAACAAATTAGAGTTGGTCAGAATAGTTTGAATGTTTTCTTGATTATGGGTTGTCTATTCCATGAACATCTCGGTCTTAGCTTCCAGCAGATCAAAGTCTTCTTGACAAACCAGGATGGATCAAACATATGGTCAAAGGGTGTGACAGATTTACTTCTAAACGCAAATTCTACAGAACATGAAGCAGATACAACAAAAACATCCAAGAAAAGTTTCTCAACCTGTGGAATAGTCAGGCGAAACTGCATTAGTGCCAAGGGAGCAACCAATGGGGGTTTCATGTGAACACCACTTCATGGAGATTGATCTTTCCTTGATGAGCCTTCTGTTGTGGTTGCTAGTAGCTTTCTGGACCGATTGCTCGGGGGATTTATTTTGTAAAATATTTTTATTGATATGTTTGAAGTGAGTATGCAATTCATTTTAAAGTTTTTCTAGTAACTTGAAGGAGATTTGTCGATCTTTCTATTTGCATCCAATAATTATGGATTGGTGGAGATCAATCGAACTTAAAAGTTTAGTTATTGGTGTTATATACACACACTTGGAAAAAAATTTATGTTGTCTTCATAATCTTTACTTTCATCTTTTTCTTATTCAAATTTTGCTGCATAGCAACACACGATATACCTCTACATCTTAAAGGTGCTGCCCAAGCATTTGGTACCTGAAAGTGACTTAACAAGTCCTACTTAAAAGAATAAAATAGTTTGCCTTTTCTTTGAAAATGAATGGCTCATTCCCCTCCAAAAATTTGGATGACAATGATTATAAAGGTAAAAGAAGGAACTAATACTCACGAGGGTCCACTACTAGTATGTGCTAGGTGGATATCACACTCAAAGACTTCAAATAAACCAAGTATTGAAAATTTGGAACGTTGAAGCAGAATGAACTTATCATTTATTAACCACAAACAACCCACCTCAAGAGTCATTTTTGTTTTATTTTTTGTTCATTGAGTAAATAAATATATGTTTTTTTAGGAAAAAAAATCAAATTAAAACTAGCTTAATCTCTAAAAAAATACTTTAAAAAATCTTCAAATTTCAAAATTATAACATATTTTTCATAATCTATATTTGAAATCGCATTGAATTGGTCGAAATCATGCATTGAAGTTAAATAGAGTAGTTTTGAAATCATGCATTGAAGTTAAATAGAGTAGTTTTGTTAAAATTATTTATGATAATTATGTTAATCTCGCCTTGAATTCAAATATGTAATAATTGTTTAAATTTGTGTTAGAAATTATATTTTCTAAATGAAAATGTTTATCATTACAATGAAATATTTACAAGAAACACAATAATTTTATGTGAGTTTTTAATCTTTTTAAATAATAATCACCTACTATCTCATGTTTGATCACTCGTATTTTGATCATTTAAAATACTATTTTAAACTTCTTTTTTTTCAAAGATTTAATTAGATGTTATATATATATATATATATATATATATATATATATATTACTCCTCTTTTTTTTTAAATTATATTTAAATTCAAATAAATTAAATAAATTTAATTCACATATCTTACGTAAACGTAATTTTTTATGTACGTAAACATTCACGTAAGTAATTTATTTAAATATAATTGAAAGAAAACATGAATGTGACTAACAATATTAATTCTTTTTCAGAGATTAAAATGTGTATTTATTTTTTATTTTTTTCATAAAATATTTTTGTTAAAAATATTATTTTTGTTTTCCACAAGTTAGGATAGACCCAATATGGGAGAACACAAAAAGATGCTTCTCCCACCGAATGTGTCTCTAATAAGAAAGAAGCCAGCTAAAATGAGAAGTGGCAATTCAACGTAAGCTTTATTTGACCTAACTTTTGAAATATTTATTTATGTAGTGTAGTGTAAGGTGGCTTTGTTTCCAACCAGAATTGTTTGTACCAGGTTCCTTAGGAAAGTGTACTCTATGGCGACAAGTTGCGTGGAGACTCAATGGCCTAAACAATTCAAATTGTAGCATAGACGTGACGTGTAACATACATGGCCCAACACACTTCTTTCTCGTCATAATTTTTTTTACAGTTTCTATTAAATTAAATAATTAATTGAATCTGTAAAAGTTTTATTTAAAGATAATCGAATGTAGTTGATTTCATTGCAAATTATTGACCTAATCTTCATGTTTTTGATATCTATCATCTTGAATCTTTGATTTGTAAATTCAATTATGTGTTAGATTACAAGAAAAAGAACTAATTGAAGTCGGGTTAGTTTTCAAATAGTTGACTTTTTATTTTATTTTATTTATTTTCTCATTTTCTCCAAAAGGCAGGACTCATTGAAATTCGTTGATCAAACCAATTATAGATTAGTACTCTCTTTAATATTAAATCTAAACAATTTTGAATCAATAAAAATATATATTTGATTTAAAATTTAGTTCAAATTAATACATCCATTTTTATTAACTTTTAAAGTTGCATATAATATTTGAGGTAAAAGAGTGTTTAACTATTTATGTGTTTTAAAAGATAAGATAATAGAAAATGTGTATAATAAATGTTGACAAAATAAAAACCTAAATTGAATTGAAGACACGTCATGAAATTGAATTTATGGGGTAAACACCCAAATTTGAAGATTTCCAATCAGATCCAAAAATGCAAAAAGAAAAGGACAATTCAACTTTCATCCTAAACTACTAACAATTTAGAAAAGAACGACACTTTGTTTTTTCAATCCAAAATCTTATCACAATATCAATCAATGGTATTATTTATTTATTTAGTAAAGCTCCACAAGACTCCAAATGATAAAAGGTTCCGCAATCTCCTCACTCTTCTGCATTGATTTTACTCTTCAACAGCAAGAGGCACAGCTTCAGCCTAAAATATAATAAAATGATATAATAAATTAGTAAATTGAGGAATCACATTCAAAGTTGGCACAAGGAAGAAAAATTCCCTTTTGTTTTCAAACACTTTTTACCTCTTGTAAAGGGAATTCAAATAAAATAAATGTTACTTCAAATAGCATTTTAATTTATAATTATTTAATGTTACTTCAAGTAGCATCTGAATTTATAGTGTATCATTTTTGTCTTGTTTTTACTTCAATTATTTATTATTGTTACTAAAAAACTTTAAACGTTTATTATTGAGAGAAGATATTATATACCAATTTGTTGTACTTGAGTGCATAGAACATCTCAAGGTAGCGTTTGCTCTCACGGCGATCAAGGTTTGTCACATGCTTCCAAAACCCATACACACCAGTCAGAGTCAGAAGCCTGTCAGAGTAAATCTGCCATGTGTACCTATGGAACAAAGGCAAATAAAAGAACAAAATAAATTTAAACACAATCATAACTCATAAATAACTTATGCAGCTTTGCAGTGTAATTCATGATGATGCTCTATTGAAATTTTAACAAAGAGGACTATTGTGACATTTTTAATGTGAATGTGATCATAGTTTTAAAAATAATATGCGACTTTGATATGTATTGCAACATTAAAAACTTTCATGTCTCTACAACTACAACACAACCATGATTAAGACCACAACAATTACATTTGAGTAAATTAGCTGTAATATCAAGGATTGTAATGTGGTCATCATCACAATTACATTTGAGTTTGGTGAAATGTTTGGTAACAAAGTGAAACTAATGTTGTGTGAGGTGACAGTGGTTTTGGTGAATTACTATATGAGAAATTTTTTAGTGCTTTGACACTATCAAACTTTTTTATATGTATCCAAAAATCATACTATGCATATTCTTAATATATCTACACAAGTATCTATATATGGTGAAATATAATTAGATGCATATGTAAAATATTTTTACGCTTAGAGATCATACAAATTAAATCCTTACTATATTAGACAAGAAAGAGAGATTAATGTCAAGTGCATTGACTTACTTCTCATGAATACGTTTGAGACCTCCATGAGAGATTTTGTCCCAATAAGATGGATCAGCCTTGCTCTTCTCAAAGAACTCAACGAGAGTCTCGGCGGCACGGTCGCCATGGTAAGGATCAATATGGTAACCAGATTTTCCATGCACAATTATCTCAGCAGGACCACCATTACAAGTAGCAAATGTGGGCAATCCACAAGTCATAGCCTCAACAACAGTCAAACCAAAGGCTTCATAAATTGCAGGCTGCACAAAAGCACCCTTTGTGTCACAAATGACACGGTAGAGCTCTCCGTTCCGAATTCGGTTCATCTGTGAGGAAATCCATCTGAATTGGCCGTTTAGTTTGTAGGTCTCGATTAGGCCATACATTTTCTTCATCTCAGCTTTTTCTTCTAGATCCTTGGACTCCTTCCTCCTGTCTCCGGCAACAACAACAAGGTTTACTAACTCCCTTAGGCGAGCGTTCTTACCGTACCATTCGACAAGTCCTGTAATGTTCTTCACTCGGTCCAACCTTGCCATGGTGAAGATAATTGGCTTGCTGTGGTCCTTCAATACACATCTGTCATGAAAGGTCATTAGATTGGACAAAGGTTCTGTCAAATTAAAAAGTGGAAACTGGTACTATGTAAGAGTAAATAAATCGTCAGTTTAGTCTTTGAAATTGTTGTATCAGACTCTGAAAATAATGACATTTCAAAATGATCCATGAATTTGGAAATGTTGATCACATTAGTACCCCGAAACAATTTCATAGATATTGAATGACTCAAAAGAAATAAGAATTAAATTGTAGTACGCAAATATCACCAATAAAATTGGTTATTCATTTACGATAAAGGTCATGCAATAATGAGATTCATTATAGGTTTATTGTAGAATTTAAGAAAGGAGGGGGAAGGAATACTTACATGTGTTCCTCATTCTCCACTGAGCTATAAAGAAGTTCTTCAATCTCAGGGTGGAATGATGTCAACCTACGCTCGGTTTCAGTATATGGGAAGTAAATGCTCATATCAGCTCCGGGAGAGACAATGTTAAACTTTGGATCGAAGACATCGATACCATGAACCACTCGGTAAAGTCCGGGAAGGGTGAAGGCAGTGTGACTCTCATATTGTCCAACAGTATCCTTGCTGCAAGAATACAAAGACATGAAAGTTTCAATAAGATAATCAATAAACATTAAAAATGCATTCGAAACAAAACATAATGATGTTAACGTTGATTTTTGGTTTTAACAATGAATCCATCAGAAACATCAACAAATAAATATAACAAATCAATAAAAAGGATATACTAATTGTTTACCTTCCAGCGATCTCTTGGAAGGTACTAGTGATAATAAAATCTGTGTGGTTCATTGCAAAAAGATCAGCAGTAAATTGGCATGAGAAGTGATATTTGTCATCAAATTTTTTCCAGTAAATGTCAGATTCTGGATACTTGGTCTTCTCAAGTGCATGAGCAATAGTACACTACAATATGTGTCAAAATGAAGGTACACTTCAAGATATTTTTCAAAGTATAGTAAAAAAAAGGTAACAACTAAAATTAGAAACCAAAGTGTGTAGACAAACCTGAGTTACACCTAATTTATGTGCTAACAAAGATGCAACAATGTTTCCATCACTGTAGTTTCCGACAATAAGATCAGGCTTTCCTTGCAACTCTTTAGCAAGTTCATTGGCAACATCCTAATGACAATAAATAGTTTCCAATTTATGAAAATGTTAAAATGCTTGAACTTTTTCCAATTTATGAATGAAAGTTTCACCTCGGTGAAAGTCTCTAGGTAAGGCCAGACTTCAAATCTCGAGATCCATTTGCGAACAATCCCCTTCTCTGTTCTAAAGGGAACTCGAAGAATGTGGCAATGTTCAGTATTGTAAACTTTCTCAAGACGTTCGCCGCAGGTAGTTCCCACTGCATCAGGGAGAAGACGAGTGATCTGCATTTAACAAAAAACACATTCTTAATTTAGTTAGAGAAATATTTATAAACTATACATAACTATGCTAAATCTTTGTAAGTACGCTAGAACATACAATGAGAATGCGAGGGGTGATATCCAAGCCTTGTTGCTTTACACGCTTGAGCATCTCATTCTCCAAGGCACGAACTTGGTCCAAGATGTAAACAACCTATATTGGAGAATCAATAAGAACGTGTCACTCAACTTCGAAAGTTAAACTAGTATGAAGTAGTACAAATGTTTTGAAATTGCAGTCGCAGTTGCAGTTATATTGTGATCGTTAATATTACGAAGAAAAAACTATAGATAAATGTGGTCTATATATCCACAATATGAGGTTGCAGAGGTTTACAAAACCTTCATGTCACAATCGCAATTTGCACCACATTTCAAAAATGTGAATGTAGAATGTTATCTCGACTAACCTGTCCACCAGTATCAGGGTATCCTAAGACATTATCTTGGGCAAAGTAACCATGTGGAGAAAGGATGACAACATTAAAAACCATAGGGATTCTTCCAAGGAATGTCTCAAGGGTGTAAGGATCGGGTGCCTCAAGAAGATCCAATAGAAGCTGGATCATTTCAAGGACACGCTCGGCGGTGTCACCCCACCCTCTCTCCAAACCAATCTCCTGGAACCTGTGTTCAAATTCCGAGTAGGATGTTTCCGGAGCAATTGTGCTAAGGTACTCTTCTGCTTTTCTCAAAACATGTTGAAGAGAATTCAGATTTTGAATTCTGTCATTCACCATCATAGTCTGCAATAAGAATACTATAACTTAGTAAAATTAAAACAAACAAACAAAACCACTACCAAGACCAATTGTAGAGGAATGATCAACAATGCATATCATCTACCATCTTTGATATATACAAAAACTACATAACTATTTAAATTCAAACTCGAGATTCAATTTTCACCCATGGTTTGGAAAATGTAAAAATATGTAGCAATAGAAATATGCCAAAATACCTTTCCATTATAGTTGTGAAGCCTGAGGAATTCCAGCAGTGGCTGCAAGCTCTCTTTGCCATGGAAAAGCTTAGCAGAAAGATGGCGATTAAGGAACTCCACACCATTTCCAATCGACTTGTTCAACGTTGGTCGTGGAAAAGAGGCGTTGAATGGTTCAAAGTCCAACTCAAGCACAAAGTTGCCGTTAGAACTGCATTAAGAGTGAACAAAACATGTTAAATTGTACTGATGACATAACTAAAAGACCCTTTTCATTGTATTCAAGAATCAAGAGCAATGGAATCTCCAAAACCTGTACCTTCCTTCAACAAGTTCCTCCTTGAACTTGAGATACTCAGCAGCACTCAGCTCATCGACAACAAGGCCGTGTACATCGACTCTCAGATACTCCCAAACACCAGGCCTGGGACGAACAGCAAGAGCAACAAATGGTGGCAACACTATGGCTTCCTACACAACACAAACAAAACAAAAAACTTTAAAAAAACCCACCATTTATAGTTTTAATATAACACACAAGATGATAATAAACTAAGTATGACCAACACCATAGATGGAAGGTGTATCTAGTGTTTGACAGGTGTCAATGTCCAACATCGACAATGGTTACATTCAATAACTTCCATTTTGTTAAATTATTACCAGTACCTACGTGTTTGTGAAGTCTCTAGTGTGTGTTGATCTTTCATTGATGATAAAGAATCCTATTTTATGAAACTATTATCAGTATCTAGGTGTTTGTTGTTTCAGGTATTTGTGTGTTTCCAGTGTCTTTGTTGGTGTTTCAGAGATATTAAACATAAATGAGTTACCTGGGTAGATCTCAGAACTTCTCCAAAGGCTCCATTAACTAGTTTTTGCCTATTCTCCTCAGGAATTTCTTCAAACTCAGCAATGACTTGATGGTGTTGCAGGATTCCCTTTCCCTTTGCTTCAATCCTTTTAACATCATATCAAGATTTTGAATGTTATTTTAAATCCTTACAACAAAATTAGTAATCAAGAACAAAAAAATTATAAAAATAAATAAATAATAATAATAATTTAAGCAAAATACCTTGAGAGAAGGGCCAAAATTTCATTCCTGTGACCAGTGAGAGTTTCATCAAACCTCTGACGGAGAGAGTGAGAGCGGGTAAGACGATCACTACCCATTTGCTTCAAAACCTTAAAACTTCAAACATAAAAAGCAGCACAAAAAAAAATATAAGCTACCATACATAAAAAAAGAATAAGAATAATAGTCACCAAAAAAAAAACAATGTTGAAAAATATAATTTTAGATGACTAATTTGGATTGGATTTGAAGACAAATCAATCCTCACCAACCAAGTATTCAAAACACTAATAATATTAAATAAAGATCATACACCTTAATTTAACCAAAATTTCTCTTCCTTACACTGCATGAAAAGAATTCCAAGATTCAATTTTTTAATTGAAGCACAATCAAATTTCTCTTACTAACAACATTATTAATTAGAAATTTAGAACACCAAGAACAAGCCAAAATTTGAACTTCAATTTTAAAAATTAAAATATAAAAGTCCACTTTAGTATCCATCAAAAAATAAAACAACAACAACAACAACAAAAAATTAAGAAACAAACAAAGAAAATCTTAGTTCAAGTCCAGCAAAGATACTAATGCAGACAACTTTTCTTTGTTTCTTTATTTATTTAATTTATTTAAAATCTCACAAGAAAATAGCAAATAGACAGAACAAACATAACCATAATCCCAAAAAATAAGACCAAAAAAAACACTCAAAAAAACAGAGCTGATAGAAACCACGGATCAATGTCATAAGCTTTGATCCAGTGATGTATGTACAATGACCGTAAAGTTAAGTTAGATCTTTCAGAGTAGAAGCTAATGTTAAAACAGAACAATATAGTAAAGAAAAAAAAAGGAGTAGAGAAAGTGAAAGAGTACCTTAAGAAATAGAAATAGAGTGAATGCAAAAAATGAAGAAGAAGAAGGAAGAGAAATGAATGAATGGGAAAAAAGAAGTAGTGGAAGTGTTAATTTATAGACATTGGAGCGCGAAACATAACAGAGAAACGTATGAAATAAAAAAGGCAAAAAATTCAACAAAGGACAAACACATTCTCTCTCTGCAAAGGAGGATTTTGTAAATGCAAACTTTATAAATTATATTCTACACGTACCTTGCTGCTTCCAATATTTATCAATCTCCGGTTACTATTATTATAAACCCAAAAATACTATTTTTACAATTATGAAAAGTTAGTTCAGAGTAATTAATTCTTTAATTTTAATGAAAATATAAATTAAACTTCTTAAATTATTTTTTAATATTAAATTTTTAATTATATGTATTAAATATTTTTTAATTAAATAAAAGGTACCCTATAAATAATGCTTTAAATGTTTTTTAGATAAACGAAATATATATTAAAAATAATAACATTAAATATTTTAAAATATAATTAATTTTTACTTATAATAATGACTAAGATTTAAAATATTTTTATGTATAATAATGATCAGAGTAATTATATGAAATTTACATTATTAATTAATTATAGTTGTAAAAATATTAAAAATATTTAATTTTTATTATAATCATCACTAAAGTTTATAAACAATTATTACTTACAAATATTTTTACACTAATTAAACTTAATATTTTTTTTTAAATTGAGTGCAAATATATTTGGTGGACCACTTTTGTCAGAAAAATATATGGTGGACCACTTTTGAATCAAAATCGAACAAATGAAACCTGCCTAATTAAACAGAATTCTTTTTTTGGAGTAGGATGGCATAAAGATGTAATAATGCATGCAGTAATAATAACAACTATATTACCGTTAAGTTCAAGCAATACATTTCTTGATGGTCAAGCCAAAATTATTTATTAGGCTAATGTGGTTATCTTATTTTGATTATAAAAACTTTTAGTCAATTTATTTTTAAAGTTTTGGTCTCTTATTAATTAATTATTGATGATGTTACATTCTTATATATGATATTTAAATGATTTTGTGACTTGAATAAAATATTTCACGATAAAAATATTTTGACTATACAATGGAAATTGGATTTTCTGCATTTACAGTGTCATGCAATAATGGCCTACATATAAAAATTACTTAACACAATCTTTTTTATTAGATGCTTAATATAATTAATAATGGAGGAAATAAGTTAAATAATAATTTATAGTGACAAGTTTTTTTTTTAATTATTATGATTTTCACATTTTCTAAATCATAAATCAGTGGATATGATTTGAACACCAATTTAAAGATTAAATAGAATATACACTAAAATACAGTTTTAATCTCTTATTTTATCAAATTCACAATTTCTGTTCTCTATTTTCTTTTTGTAATTTTGATCTTATAATTTTCAAAATTGTTGACATTTAATTTTCATCTTATTAAATAATATCACTTTAATAATTTTTTTAAATAAAATAAATTAATTAAATAAAACCACTTTATTAAAAATTTATTTATTTTTCTAAATTTTCTGAACAATAATAATTTTAAGAAAATAAACTTTTCATTTCAATTTTTTTTAAAGAAAACAAAAAAATTAAGTGATATTAATTTTAATTTAAAATTATCTGTTGACATTAACTTGTTTTTAAATAGTATAGATTAAATAAATAGTGAGACCAAAATTAAATTTTACTCTAGAATACATGTTTTGAATTGATTTCGGATATATATTGATAAAGTTGACCTTATTCTTGACAATTCGAATCTTGGTGAAATTTTTTAGTTATCCTTCCTTTTTGTTTTTCTCTGATTTTCTCGGTGAAGAGATATTAATTATTCTGTGGGTGCATCTAAATCTTGGTGTTAATCACACGCTAAAACTTTTTGGTGTTGTACCGTTTTTGACAGCCAACTACACTCCATGAGGCATGTCTTAGATCCCTCAAGCACTTGACAATTTATTTATGCGAGATAAAAAGATAAATAATTTAATAATTAAAAATATTAAATATAAATTTTTATTTTTATCTCTTTTTTTTTTTGCATAAATAGATCCTCGATCAAATATTTGGAAGATTGCAAATTGCTTAATTATAATTGTTTAAGTATCAATTAATGACCTTGGCCACTTCAATTAACATAACATAGTACTAGTACTACGTAGGAGGTCATATATTTCAAAAAAAAAAATCATTTATAAAATAATTAAAGCAATCAACATTAGATAGATATGTGGAGTGAGGTAGATATATATTTCAAATGCAAATATTTGAAGAAATATTTTTCTTTTTCAAGAGAGATGCTCAAGACTTTAAGTCAAAACTGTCACAATTAAATATTTGATGTCATTGCAATGCAACCGCAATTAAAATAACATTAATTTACAATTTTTATAAGCAAAATTTTAATAAGACAAACTACATGGAGTACTTCAATTCAAATAATATTAAATTAATTACATTTTTCTCTCTACTTATATTAGATATCACATTTCAATAATATTGAAACCTTTGACACGCTTTAAGTAACTAAAAGGAAAATTTTAGTAGTAAAGTGTAAGTTACAAGTTAACATTTAAAAAAAAAATTACAAGTAACATACCTTGTATTTGTAATAGTAGCGCCGAAGGATATGGAACAAAGCAAATTGAAAAGAGGAACAACAACACAAAGTGCAATGAAGCAATAAAACGCAAATTAAGAATGCTACAAGCAAATGAATTGGGGGATTGAATGTGTGAAGAATGATGTATTTGGAATGCCCTTTTTATAGTGAAATGAGAAGAAAAAAATTAAAAATAAATAAATAAAAAAGAGAGAGAGAGTTTCACATTCTAATTGCCCCTGTTTCCATGAAAGTGTTGTCCATTGTTTTTATTAATTAATTTTATTTATTTTTTTGGTACATGTTATTATGATCATTACAACCAAACTTAATTTCTGTGGTTTCTTTGTTGTTTTCACAAAACCACTTTTCACTATTAATGCTGCTAGTTCTTCTATCTCTTTCCCTCTCCCTACTTTCATTTTTTAATTAATTAATTCATCCACTTTGGACCCAAATCTAGAAGTGTAGTATTTAATTTGATACATGATGTGTTTCTCCTCGTAGTTGACAATTAAATTGATACTGTATTATACAAAGCAATTTGTTTAATAAGCCTTAGTATTTTTTTATGTTGTTTAATAAGCCTTAGTATTTTTTATGGTGCCTTGTTGTCTTTGACTTATTGTTGATGCTTGAACCCATTCGTGGAATTATTTTATACTATACTAGTTAAAATAGTATCCACTTCAGCTAACAGCAATCCACGTAAAAAAATTAAAGATTTTATATTTTAATCTTAATTAATCATTTTATTATATTTAATATTTTTTATTAATTTATATAATTTAAAATATTTTATTGGATAACATTATCCGGATAATTATATCTATTTAAGTAACTTTTTATAGAATATGTAAAATGAAAGGTCATTGAAATAAAAGTTGATGTTTCCTGGTAATATAATTAAGATTTAAATATTTTTTTTTTCTATAAATATAACAATTTTTAATTTTAGTCTCTGTAAAAAAAAATTAGATTTCATTTTTGTAATATCAAAAAAATTT